>JAZEWT010000009.1:9233047-9243153 GCA_036362905.1 Mordacia mordax | reverse complement strand
CTGGCCCGTCACCTGGGACCTGCGTGCCTTGGGGAAAGGCGTCCCCCGTTAGGGTATCATACAGCGATGGTAACAACGATACAGCGATTAAACTCTTTTCACACACGTTTAATGGACTGGTTAAACTCGTTATCTGGCATCCAAACAGCGATAGTAGCAACGATACAGTTATCAAACTATTTTAACACACGCAAATGGACTGGTTAAACTGGTTATCTGCCTGCTCAGGAACACGTCTTTCTTGTTTAAACAATAATTTTATATTTTTATTTGATGTCCTTTGATTTATAGTAATTATTTTACCTATTTGATATATTCTGATGTTGTTGATATGCCGTTCTCTCTATAGTTCTGTGCAGCGCATTATGATCCTCAGGAGGGGGTCAGTGGCGTGGCCTCTCGGTAGAGATTCGCGGTTCGAATCCAATGGCCACCTTGGTTTATTTTTTATAACGGTATGTGTTATTAATTGTAAAAATTAATACAACGCGCTAAGTGCTTCACGTTCGCAAGTGTTGGCCATTGTGTGGCCACGTTCTGGTCCAAATTAGCAACAATTGAAAAGGTATTATGCTATACTGCATCCAACATTACATTTATTCACAAGTTGTTGCCTGAAGTTTGCCTTTTGGTATTATGCGTTATTACGTTGGTCTGTTCAGACATTTGTTGTGGAATCCTGTATCTAGAACTTGTAAGCTGATTTGGTACTTTCTGCTATAATAATAAACAGCTAATAACAAAGATCTAAATTTGATGGTCGCCCCCTACAACGAACCAACTTGGCAGTACACTCCCGAGTGAGCCATGAGACTCGGTTTTGCTAGGGTGAACAAGTGTATGGTAATCCATTCAATGTTGGTGCCCTGCCGTGCATGTAAAGTTTCCGTCATGACTTGTGCCCCGCTGCTGAGGGAATAGTAAAGCAGACTCAAACACTTGACGACACTTGCATCATGAGTGGCTCTAATTGCGTCTGTTTCGGTGGCAGAAATTCATTTGTATGGAGCTCTGGTAGCAGTTTTGCTCATTCTTTATGAGTCCCCGTTTCATACTATAGATCCTGACAGATACAGGGTGCAAAGCAGGGATATACCTATGATGAGACGCGAGTCCATCACAGGGCACGGGGAAATTAAGTCAAGGCGGTTAACCAAGGCAGCACGTTTTTAAGCTGTGAGGTGCCAGTAATGTATTGCACTCTACACCATCGTTCTTGGGGAGCAGTGGTTTAGCAGTTAGCGCACTGCGCTATAAACACCGCCCTCCGAGTTTGATTCCCGTTCACGGCCAACACGAGTAACGATTTTTTGAACCCGTCCTGGGCTGCCCCTAGGTCGATTCAACCTCATGAGTATCTGGTGCAGTATTCAAGTATTGCAGCTAGGGAAACAAAGGCGGCCGGGCAAGGTGCTGGCCACCCACCCCTTCGGGTGCAGTGCCGGCCGTTTTAAGTGCTCACCAACAGCACTCAATCCTTCATTTTGTTTAAACTATACGGGGGATATTTATCTTGCCCTGCACTCGAATAACAATAACATCCAATCGCCACTAAAGTGGTGGTGACGTCACCACGGCGCTTGTGCCAGGCGAGGTGCACCTTGAGACCACGTGACGTGTACAAAGCTCGCTGACAGGTTATTGGACAGACCCATAATCCAGCAATTACAGCCTCGCCAGCCAGAGGAGCCCAGCTATGGGGCCCTGTCCAGATCTTTCGAGAATTTGTGAACCCCTCACACAGCCAGAATGGAAAGTTTCATATCGGCGCAGATGCTCCACCAGGGAGGTCCACGTTTTGCAAACATGGAGAAGAGAGGACATGATTGCTGGTGATAAAACCCAAAGCTTCATGTGGAGCAACAGACCAGGTGTAAGGGTCGGCAGCGCGACGAATGAGTGGATCCTGTTGTGCGGTGACGACATCAGGAGGCGAGCAGCAACTATGGTACAAACAGCTCTCTTTATTAAGAGTGCGGAGATACAGCCGACTGGAGCAATACACGGGCGTGCGATAGCGCAAAATGAGGTGACGTTCCGGCCCCGCTGCTATGGCGTAGGCCGGTTTATATAGGACCCGTAATTGCCCTGATTGGGTGCCCGTGCACAGGTAAGTGGATTATTATGCACCTCTGCACGGGTAAGTGAATTATTAGGTAGGTGTCCCAATCAGGGCGGAAAGGACCGCCATACAACCCTTACACCAGGCAGCTTTCACACAGTATTATACGGCCGACAAAAAGATAACGCTGCCTGCCAGATTTGGAGCAAGACCTCTGCTGCCAAACCGGAGCCAGCCATAAGCACACTGCCTAGGTGTGGAAACTTCTCAAATCTCTCCACAACCTCCCTATCACTCATTGAGAGCTGAGGAGGTAGAGTGTTTGATGACACAAAATACCCAGGCAGGTGCTTGGTTTAAATGGGGCTAATGGTAAGATCCAACCTATTTGTAGCATGCTCCAGGTTCAACAGCAGACCCCCCCTACTCCTCCTCAGAGTGAGCTGCAATCACTAAATCGTCGGCATATGTAAAATGGTTCGTCAGTAGAGAGCCATACCTTGACCACACCCGGGAATTGATTTGCTTCCCATTGTACCTGTACCAGATAGAAATTCCACTGGTACATCCATGAAGAGCCTCTCAAACTGCGTGGTAAAAATATATATTGTCATTACCTCTGCGTGTTTTTGCGAGTGTTACTTGCAACACATGTTTGGATCATCTAGTTTAGGGAGAAGGCATGAGGTGGGATGCCACAGTGTGGGGACTGAAGGGCAGATCGTAAGAAGAAGCAAAGTGCTATGCAACCATACAAATAATCAGGCCGAGCAGTAGTTTACAATTAAACAATCAGTATCATTTTAATAACCCCATTCATATGATTAAACACAGCATGAAAACGTTACTCATCTAATCTGGAGTGAAGCGACCTGTACCACACTACACTTTGTGGCGTTATTTTATTTTATGCGAGACGGAATATCCGGATAACTATTGAGAAACCTTTACACTACTATATTTACACAACGCGTGCTCACGTGTGTACGTGTGTACATGGATGCTTGAATTAGCGAGGGTAGCAGTTCTGCAGTTCAGATTGTTGGTGGGGTGATGACAGTTTCTACACAGTTGGAAGATGCAGATGCTTCAACACACAGCAGCAGTCAAGCCGTTGCTGTTAGTGTGCCCCACACACGGAGGCCATCGATGAGCCACTGGAGTCCTGTGTCTGGATGCCTATCACACAGTTACTTAATCGCTATTGTCTAAGCACGTTGTTGTGGCTGAGTGACTTGTGCTGTGCAGTCTGCACGCGTTGCTGTCACTGACTTGCCAGCGTTGCACCGTCCGAATACGTTGCTGTTTCTCAGCAGCTGAGTTGCGCCATCTGTATTGTGTTGCTGTCACTCAGCCACCTGAGTTGCGTCATCTCCACCATCTCATCTCATCTCATTATCTGAAACCGCTTAATCCTATATAGGGTCACGGTGAGCCGGAGCCTATCCCGGAAACACAGGGCGTAAGGCAGGAATACACCCGACGACGGGACGCCAGTCCATCGCCGGGCATTGCGGGACAATTTTAGTCTGCGAGCCACTCAACCTATCCAGGAGCATGCTTTTGGACTGTGGGAGGAAACCGGAGTACCCGGCGAAAACCCACGCGGACACGGGGAGAGCATGCAAACTCCACACAGAAAGGCACCCGAGCCGAGAGATTCGAACCCGGGACCTTCTTGCTGTGAGGCGTCAGCGCTAACCACTGGGCCACCGCGCCGCCCTTATCTCCACCATGAAGATCTTGAGTCGCGGGTTTGCGTTCCACAGCGAGTTACACAGACGTCATGTCTGTGTTGCTGTTTGGGTGTGTCTATCTCCATCTCGATCCCTCTCTCTGTTTGGTCGGTGTCTCCTCCCGGTGTCTGTCCGTAGCGCTTTCCGAGTAATTTCTTATCTATCTCTTAACACCGGTGCTCACTCGACCATTCCAATGCCACCCCGTCTCGATAAGTCTACCTTCCTCTCATGCCTTCTGATCCAAGCAGGTATACCAGAGAAAAGTGCAATGTTACAAGAGGTAATTAGCGCCTCAATCGTTCCATTTCGCTGAGAAATTAAATTGTGTCTGGATCACGTTGACCTGTCTGAGTTCTGTATGCAGCATGCGTGTACAGTACGTGAGCGTGTGCACCACATCCATGACAAAGATGTTAAATAATGTGGGAGTCACAGGGCATCCCTGTCGCACCCCAAGGTAAACAGGGAATGGCTCTGACTCCCGACCATTTTGCTTTAGCCGGGCTTTCCCATCCTCATGAAGGTCTTTAATGATTGCAAGCAGATCAGGGACCTCGAAAGCGCGACGAACAACCCACAGCCCTGGCCTATTGATAGTATCATAGGCCTTAACCAGGGGGTAAATTATGCAGAGATGCAGATCCTGTTGGAATTCGCTACACCTCTGCTGCAGTGCATTCTACCAGGGAATATACTCACACTGGGCTGGTGGGTCACTTGATGCCATAAGCTCACATTGCATAACCAACAAGCTGAGTTGAACCGATCCCACTGAGTGGCGGGGGGGGGCACCTCCTCCCCCAGGGTTGTTTGTCAACTTGTTTCACAAGATGTTTGCTGCATCGATCGCTCCCTCTCCCTCCGACGCGGCTCTCCCGAGAGAGCAGCTTTTCGAAGCAATAATCATGCAACAAGCTGTGAACATCGACATCATTACATTGTTTCACAAGATAGCGGCAGGTTTAGACACAGACCAAACTTTGATGGCGTGGTGTTTAACGTGGATTCGGGAAGTTAGCATAGTAATATATTTTGGTTTGCATGATAAACACGCCCAATCAAAGCCGATTTGCCTGTGACCAAAACACCCAGAATGTTCCCAATCTGGTCAGATATTTGAAACTAAGCAGCTGTGAACCCAGATAGGCCTTGGAAGTGTGGATGACTATAACGCATCAAACATGTGTCATTATAATAATAATTACTGCCTCGGCGCTGGGCAGTGGGCAGCAGAGGACAATGCAGCGCGCAATGCTAATCTAGTAGTGGACATACAAAAGGGCCATAGTAGTGCTCTGCTGTATATAGACAACGTAGTCGATCGATAACTTTAATTTTATTTTTAAGAAAGACTTTCAAATTACCTCCCTACACCCCCCCCCTCTCATGCTGTCGGGAGACAGACAGGGTTCAGGAACGGGGCGGGGGGTGGGTGAGGAGGTTGAGCCCTCAAACCCGTAACGCTCATGGCACTGAGCCCAGGTCCCGGTACTGTTTCCAGAGCAGAACTGGGCTGTTCCTGGGCCAGATCAGGATTCCTCCTGGGCCAGCATATTCAAATTCCCAGTATCCATGGCAATGGAATAAGACTCAGCAGGGACACCCATACACAGTACAGGAATATATGATGACAGATGTTTATTATTACAGCAGAATGTACCCAGTGAATTTTAAAGCTCTGGATGCGGGATTCCTACGATGCACAAAACATTCGAACTGACCAATGCAATAACGTATAAAATTGTAAGCTAAATAAACAAACCCACTGCACAAATTTGTGCAAAGCAGAAAACCTAACCATAACCATAAAGTAAACAATAATGCACAAAATTGCACAGCACGAAAATGACAATTCCAATAAATCGATGAGACAAAAAGTACAACAGTGTAACCAGTGCGATGGAAATGAATTGAAGACACTTTTGTTTAACAAAGGAATAAGCAAATGCAACGCTTCAATACCACCAATCATTTTTTGCAGTCGCAAATGGGCAGAAATGTTGATTCTAATTGGGATCTCAGGTATCTCAACGATGGCAGTGGTACATACAGGAAATACACAGTTCTCCGATGTTTTTTGGAGGGGTTGTACAGTAATGTAATTCAACACAATGTATGGTGTTTTTCCACACAACCAAAGAACCTCTTCAGATAACAGTTCCAGCAGGTTGAGTAAACGTCAAACGTTCATACTGAACTTCCTACCGCCACGAAAATCCGGGTAGAAGGAGGCAACGGACGCCGGAGACGAAAAAAAGGATTTCCAATACCTGCTCTAAATTAAGCAAAGATCCTCGTCTATAGCCTTAATTGACTTTTGGGGCAATTGCTGTTGGTGAGCACTTGTGAAGGCAAGCAAAACACATGGAGGGTTGGGTGGCCATCACCACGCCCTGGTCTCCCAGGTGATGATGTTTACATGTGTTTACACATCGCACCAGGTTCTCATTAAAGGTTGAGTCGACAGAGGAGAGACTGGTTCAAATAAACGTAACTGGCGTTGGCTGTAAAATGGGCTCGTAGCGTTAACCACTGCGCCACCACTCTACACCCACATGCCCACATAACACAGTGACATTACAAATTATATATATATTCCAAACAAGACCAAAAAAAAGCATTATGAAAGTTTTGTTTATGAACCGCATTTGTTATACATAAGGGCGGCGCGGTGGCCCAGTGGTTAGCGCTGTCGCCTCACAGCAAGAAGGTCCCGGGTTCGAATCTCTCGGCTCGGGTGCCTTTCTGTGTGGAGTTTGCATGCTCTCCCCGTGTCCGCGTGGGTTTTCGCCGGGCACTTCGGTTTCCTCCCACAGTCCAAAAAGCATGCTGCTGCATAGGTTAATTGGCTCGCAGGCTAAATTGCCCCGCAGTGCCCGGCGATGGACTGGCGTCCCATCGGCGGTATATCCCTGCCTTACGCCCTGTGTCTGCCGGGATAGGCTCCGGCTTCACCGCGTCCCTATACAGGATTAAGCGGTTTCAGACAATGAGATGAGATGAGATTTGTTATACTTAACATCTCTCTCTCTCTTTTTCCCTAGCAATGCAAGTGATTAATTGCACCGCAGGAAGCAGACTTTCTAGTTACAAAGGCGTCTTATGGACATAAAGTGAGAGCATTCCTCTCATGCAACCAAGTAACATTACCAATCTGTTCTTTCGAGATAGACGTGTCAAGCGCTTCTCTCTCTTCTTTGCGACGTTTCGCCTCCCACATGGGAGATATCGTCAGGCGTTCTGAGTCTCAGTGCCTGGTCCATGACGAGACGCGGATGTGGAGATGCAAACAGAGACTTGCGATTCAAAGATCGCCGGTTAATTCCATCTCTTTGCGCTGCAGTTGAAATTATGTTGCAAATGTGGAGAATTCCCTCCGCTTTTGGCCACCCAGCTGTATATTATAATATTAATAGCACTTCTAGAGCGCTTTTCACCCGACGGTCACAAAGCGCTGCACAGACCTGTGGAGAGAACGGCATGTCAAAAAAACTATCTTTCAGTCAGCGTTGAAGCGTAGTCTAAATACCCTTGAGGGGGCCTGTCTGGAGCAGTGGCGTGAGCAGGCAATTGTATGGCTGCACCTTCACATATTGACATTTTTGCATTGTAATAACAATCATAGTCTGCAAAATTATTGCTTTATTTGCAATCGATCAAAAAAAGCCACCATAATTACAACCATCACCAATGGATTGTATATCCAGTACAGTTATAGCAGCAAAACGTTACGTCTGCCAGATGATATTTCTATCTGTGCACATAGCACGGAGCCAAGTACGGTAAGTCGAGTTTATTTAAACACAAAAAAAAGCTTTGACTCACCCTTACAGGGAAAATGTGCGTTTCCATGAAGCTAAAATAAAACCTCACACACTTTCATCTTTTGGGTGACTCAAACAATAATACACCTCAATGTACATCTGGCAACCCGTTTAGTAAATACCCCGGGTTATTTAACGTTCATATTTTTCTAAGTATGTTATACAAACATAAAGGGGCTGAGTGGATCTGTGCTGAGCTGTAGTGCTGAGTGCACAGCTTGCAACGGGAAGACTTAAACATTCCGTAGTCGATAGAAATTCCACATTGCCACACCATGGCAATGTGGAATTTGCACTTCTGGTTCAAGGTCACTATCGTGCATAAGCACTGCTTCCTTGGATATCTGAGCAGGGTGATACTTATTTTTAAGCAATTGCTTGCTCAGTCTACTGCTGTTTGAAGTGCTTCCAATAGACAGCTCTCGACAGACCCTCTGGAGGATATTTGATCTACTCTTCTGTACCAGCCAGGTGTCTTACAAGAAGTGGGACTACCAACATTTTTTTTTAGTCGTACGTCATCTACCGATCGACTGTGCCATGCACATTCTATGTTCTTGAGCACAGCAATATGTGCGGGAGCTAAATGATAATGTCGAGACCGTGAGAGGGCCTCACGGAGAGAGTTTTGTCGTTTTGCTAATCCTGCATTGAAGAAGTTCATTAATGCTCGTTAACACTGCTTGGTGGACATAGGTTAGGGTTCCCACCTGGATGTTTTTCCTATGGTCATTTTCCTCTTTGAGGAGGCAGCCGTGTTGGGACATCTGTACATTTTCATCGAACAAGCCATATTAAAAGTCTGTTTTTTTTGCCAATTACTCGTAAAGTCCTCTCTGTGTTATTCTGTATACCCCAACAATATGCCCACGTTTTATGTGCCTCTTGGCTGGCAACTCTAACAGAGGTGGGGTTTTTTAGTCTGGTATGTTACCGATTACACCAAATTATCACATGCAGCAGTTCCTATTCTGCATGCTAAACAATTCCTTGTTTGTTGAATTATTATTATTATTTTTAAGTATTGCTTATTTTATGTCCTGTAATTTATGGCTACTATTTGACTTTCAGTTGAACTGTCCTGATGTTGTTGTTGACATGCCGTTCTCTCCACAGCTCGGATTTGTAAAAAACAAAAACCCTAAAAAACAAGTTATTTTTGCTTATTTGTCGTTCTAATGTTGCCGTTGTTGGTGAGGTGCCGTTCTCTCCGCAGCTCTGTGCAGCGCTTTGTGACCCTCGGGTGAAAGGCACTCAAAAATAAAATCATTATTATTAGCATGTGGCAGCCTTCATACGGCAGTGAATAAAATAAGGATCGTGGCGACCATTACAATGATTTTGGGTATTGCTAAATTCCCACGCGTTACAGAATATAGAGATTCGATCATTTAAATCAATCGGTTGGATAATAACGCTGGGTCCAATTATTCACAGCGAGGAGGGGTGGACTTCAGGTGAATTGTAAGGCACCATTGAGTCATTCCGACAAAAAAAACACATGCTTCTCTCTTGGCTTTCTAAAACCGGCGTCGGGTCGCTAAACGGTATCACGGCTGCTCATGCACATGCTGGAATACCAATTATGCTGAACAATTATTTTCGGTAAGCAACGGCTCGTAGGGATACTGCCGTAATGCAGTGATCATTACAATGGCCGAGCCATCTAGAGGTCGCTTGCACGAAATAGAAACAATGGGCAAGCATCTAAAAATCTCCCCCGCTTTACCTATATGTGTGCAGCACAGTCATTCACTAGGTCGCGTGTGGTGGGGTGAAGTGTGAGTACTCCCACGTCTTCCAAGCAATGGCAGTGTTGCACCTTTACCTATGTAAAATAATATTAACAGTGATGACACTAATTTCGATTTGCAATGTGCCACACAGTATTCACTCACTCAGGACAAATTCCCCCTCTCCCCACGCTCTGCAGTCCTCTATACGTTGATGGTATCTGCCAATGAATGCATTTGAGTGTTTACTTGAGTGCGGAAACTGGAGCAACTGGAGGAAAAACACATATGAGAGAGGGCAGCAAATGTGGCATATGTTCAATGTGTTTGGCAACGCCAAAAAAAGTGAGCAGATGAAGTTCATAGTTGTGCTACGCGCTTTCCTTCTCCTGGCAAGCCTCGACGCACATGCGACACGGGAAGCGGAGATTCACCACATCTGTGTGACCCAGCAACCTTCGTCTCCTCATTTATGGAGTACAGGCCATGTGCACAGCCATCTCTACGGCGCAGCTAGGGGCAAACCGCAGTGGAATTTCAAGCTGTACTGGGTGAGCACCCGGGGTAATGCAACAGGACATGTGGTGATTTGTGGAGGAAATACGGAAGGAAGGGCAGCTGCATGGTCAGACGGTCGCATATTCCAGAGCCCATCCATCCATCTTCTTCCGCTTATCCGGTGCCGGGTCGCGGGGGCAGCAGTCTAAGCAGCGATGCCCAAACTTCCCTCACCCCAGACACTTCCTCC
>JAZEWT010000009.1:9220489-9231031 GCA_036362905.1 Mordacia mordax | reverse complement strand
GGAGGTGAGCCCGACTATATCTAGCCGGTATATCTCAACCTCCCGCACGAGCTCAGGCTCCTTCCCCCCCAGCGAGGTGACATTCCATGTCCCTATTGCCAAAACAAAAAACCAATCTCATCTCATTTCATTGTCAGAAACCGCTTAGTCCTGTGAGCTGGAGCCTATCCCGGCAGACGCAGGACGGAAGGCAGGGATATGACCACGATGGGACGCCAGTCCATCACTGGGCACTGTGGTCAATTTAGTCTGCAAGCCAATTAACCTATGTAGCAGCAAGTTTTTGGACTGTGGGAGGAAACCGGAGTTCCCGGCGAAAACCCACGCAGACACGGGGAGAACATGCAAACTCCACACAGAAAGGCACCTGAGCCGAGATTCGAACCCGGGCCCTTCTTGCTGTGAGGCGACAGTGCTACTCACTGGGCCACCGTGCCGCGTCAAAAATATATATTAATCATATTCGCATTGTAAACAACTGCACTGTACGAGAGAGAGAGAGAGAAATATTCACCAAATTGCAAATTGGACAAGTTCTCGGAGCATTCGAGGGAGAAGTGTCAGGGTGGAGGTGGGGGTCTCGCTCAGTGTGCGTGCTGGTAGATGACGATCAACCCCCCCACACCTATCGTTCTATGCAGGTCGTGGGGGCATTGTTGAGCGTGCTTCCCCAAGCTCGTCACTCCGTGCCGGATGGCAAAAGCGGGGAAAACAGACTTTGGAGTAGAGTAACAAAAGATTTTTTCAGGAGTGTCTTGACAGCAGCAGTGAGTGTGTGTGTGAAATAAAATGCTGTTCGGAAGTGTATATTTAGCATCAGACCATGCCCTTTAGCCATTACCAAAGTGATGTAACGATGCATGGGTTCACGTCTCTGTTGCGTTGCTTCGCTGCTGTCTGATGGGACGGCTGGAATCAGTAATAGCCTGCAGGCGTTCGCGACCAATGGTTTCCACAATAAAGCACGTTTTGGTTGGGTCACGTATATAATAGATGTTGTAAACCCACCTCCATCTGACCGGAACGTATCAATTCTTTACAACTTCAACACAGCAGCATTTAGGAGCGCAAACCCAAAATATTTACGTTATGTTAATACTTAATTATACACGTGCTACGATTTGAGTGTCACATGTTTACAATAATCCACACAAAAACAGTGATTCATTAACAGAACAATTCAAGTATAGCATAGGACTTTGCCTGAAATGTAGGAGAAGAGAGAAAACATAGCGAAAGGATTTGAAAATGGAGATAATATAATGACTAATGAGAAACAGGAATTAGAAGGTGCTGAGGAGTTTTTGTAGCTGGGGATGTTTTAAGGAGGAGGAGCAGTGGCAGTAATAGCGAGAGTAAGAAAAGGCTAGAATACATTTCATGAATTATCACCGATTTTGACGAGAAAATAAATTGCACTGAAACAACGAGAAAAGATATATTTTGGATCCGTTCACAGTAAAAAGATATATGGAACAAAGACGTGGCCTATGAAAGTAGTTAGCAAAAATAAGTTTGAAAGAACGGACATGATAATGATCAGATGGATTCACGGAGTTTCCCTGAAAGACAAGAAACCAACTGTGGCATTAAGACAGCATGCAGAGATAGAGAGAATAACGGATGTGTTAAGAGCGAGTAGATTGAGATGGGTAGGTCATATTGAAAGGAAAGAAGATGGTAACTGGGTTAAAGCTTGCAGGCAAATTTTAATGGAGTGAGGAAATGTTGCTGGAGGTAGGAGGCCGATAAAAACGTGGACAAAGATAGTGGAAAACGACCTTAAGAAGATGGGTTTAAGGAAAGAGGATGAAAATTACACTACGTCTCAGGCAGAAAACCATCTCCCTGGTATACTGCTGAACTCCAGGATCTGAAGGCGAATGCACGCAGGGCTGAACAGAATTGGAGAAAATCTGGCCTCACCGTTTATACTAAAATCTTAAAGGAACAGTTCCTCTGCTACCGGAAGGCACTTGACTGTGCCTGTACCAGCTATTTTTCCAGCTTTCTGTTTGATACCTGCGACAAGCACAATAATCGTTTCTCTACCATTAATCAGCTCTTTCGTCCCAGTCACTCGCCCTCACCACTCCTCACTATTAAAGATCAGGCGGATCAGTTGCCTCAGTTTTTCTCAGAAAAAAAACTGAAGGCTACTCTTTCTCTACCCAGCCTGAATCACCAACTAATACCTCAATAAATGTTCCTCCACATACCTCGACCTCAAAGCTGCTGGAATTTTCCGAGTTAACGGAATCCGATGTCTTTTCTTAAGTTACCAGATCTCAGCTCACAAACTGCTCCCTGGACCCCTTACCATCCAAAACTATCCGGGCAAATTTAAAATCCCTTGCCACTTTCTTCACTAATCTCTTTAAAAACTCAATTCGCTCTGGCATTGTTCCCCCACGATTCAAATGTGCTGCAGTTACCCCCCTGCTTAAAAAACCTGTCTTCGATTGCATCATCCCTGATAATTATTGCCCCATCTCAAATCTACCATTCCTCTATAAGATCTTTGAACGTGCAGTAGCCACGCAACTTCAGAAACACGTTCTTAATAATGACTACCTTGACCTCTTCCAATCTGGGTCCAGATTCGGCTATGGTATTGAAACTAATGTGGTCAAAGTAGTTAATGATCTACTCGTCGCTGCTGATGAAGGCTTGCCAAGTATTCTTGTCCTCTTGGACCTGAGCGCTGCCTTTGATACCGTTGACTATCCAATCATACTTGGCGAGTGGAGGGTATAGGGGTCTCTGACTGTGCCCTGCATTGGCTAAGCTCCTACCTCTCCGACCGGAAGCAGTTCGTCAGCCTTGGAGGACAAAACTCAGAGATCCATCCTGTTTTGTCTGGAGTTCCTCAGGGTTCAGTTCTCGGCTCACTCCTCTTCAACATGTACATACAACAACGATGCGATATCCTGCACTGCCTCAATCTCAGCTACCATTGCTATGCCTATAGCGTCCAAATCTATATCCACGCAAAACCATCCATCACTGCATCTGGTCTTTGCATGTCCTGACTGTCAATTGTGAAGGCCTGGCTCAATTCAAATTTCCTCTAACTAAATGGCGACAAAACAGAAGTTTTGCTTCTGGGATGAACCTATCCAATTTATGCTTGACGACAAGATCATTAAAGTTGCTAAGGCAGTCCGGAGTCTAGGTGTGACTCTGAATTCCTCACTCAGCTTCGAGACACACATTAGCAAGTTGACGAAGGTAGCCTACTTCCATCTCAGAAATATAGCCAGACTGCGCAACAGCCCGTCACCCTCATGCTGAGAAGCTAATACACATCTTCATCTCTTCACGACTTGATTACTGCAATGCACTGCTCCCTGGCACTCTTGCCTACCTGATCAATCATCTCCAACGTATGCAGAATGCAGCTGCTAAGTCCTCATCCGCACACGCATCCACAATTACATATCCCCAGTACTGATGTCTCTCCATTGGTTACCGGTTAAATACAGGATTGAATTCAAGATTCTCCTCCTCACCTACAAGGCTCTCATTGGCGTTTCTCCGACATACATCAATGACCTACTTTAGGCATCCTCCTCAAACCGACCACTCCGATCCTCATGTGCCCAGATCGCACCTCCATTCGATGGGTAACAGAGTCTTCTCGCACATTGCTTCCAAACTCTGAAAAGTCCTTCCTTTGGAGATTCCATCAGCTGGGTCCCTGGACATCTTTAAATCTCGTCTCAAGACTCTATACGGGGGACATATGTCTTTGGGCAGCGTGGTGCAGTGGTAACATCTGGGGTTCACAGGAAGAGAAACCTGCCCGAGGAGTATCGATTCCTTCTTAGGGCGCCTTTCTGTGTAGAGTTTGTGTTTTGTCCCCCTGTTCGGCGTGCGTTTCCTTCGGGTTCTTCAGTTTCCTTCCACAACTTAAACAAGGAATTGCTAAACAATTGACTCTGAAACAAGGAATTGCTAAACAATTCCTTGTTTGTTAAAGAATTATTATTATTTTTAAATATTGCTTATTTTATGTCCTGTAATTTATTGCTACTATTTGACTTTCAGTTGAACTGTTCTAATGTTGTTGACATGCCGTTCTCTCCACAGCTTAGATTAGTATAAAAAAACCCCAAAAGTTATTGTTGCTGATTTTATCTCATCTCATTATCTGAAACCGCTTAATCCTATATAGGGTCACGGTGAGCCGAAGCCTATCCCGGAAACACAGGGCGTAAGGCAGGAATACACCCGACGACGGGACGCCAGTCCATCGCCGGGCATTGCGGGACAATTTTAGTCTGCGAGCCACTCAACCTATCCAGGAGCATGCTTTTGGACTGTGGGAGGAAACCGGAGTACCCGGCGAAAACCCACGCGGACACGGGGGGAGCATGCAAACTCCACACAGAAAGGCACCCGAGCCGAGAGATTCGAACCCGGGACCTCGTTGCTGATTTGCTGTTCTTATATCATTGTTGTTGTTGACATGCCGTTCTCTCCGCAGCTTTGTGCAGCACTTTGTGACCTTTGGGTGAAAAGTGCTCTAAGTGCTATTATTATTATTATATTTTGGTTGTCAAAGGTATTTGAAAATCCTATTTAGTCGTCGGTAAGTATATGGTTTCCCAATCCTCTCCTGCAGGAACCAAATAATATTTGCACTTCTAGCGCGCTTTTCATGACTACAATATACAAATTCTATAGGATTCGATTATATGTAACATACTGTACACTCTACATTATAAATCTATATCAGCCCTTTCACTTTGATTCCAAAACGAGCTAGCTCGCTGGGTTTTATGCCGTGTGCTTTTGCTAGCAATGTACCCCTCTGTAAACACACAGTTTTGTTATTTTTATTAAGCAGAATGTGGGACAAATGCTAATGTGTTTTTTTTATACAATTTAGTATTGACAAAGGGACTTTGTTTTCAGGAATTGGTATCGCCAATAACGTGTATTCCCCAAGCAGTATTTGTTGAGGCAAGGTCTGACCTTTCTTCATGAGACCAAGGAGGCTTCAACCAGTCCATAGTTTGTATCATGAAACAAATGTTAGCGGTTAAAATGCCCAGAATGCCAATACGCCGAGAGTCTATCGCATATATTGACGCGGAAATGCAGAAACCAGGTGGATTTACTTATTTAATTACTTTGAAAATGTGGGCTTCGCTTGGAGATGCGGCAAATCAGGTATTGCAATGCCTGACCCCGTTTCACTTATCCCTAGGGAGTGGATCACCATTGTCAACAATTATACATGCGTACGGTAATCAAGCGAGATGAAAATTTACACGCATCAAAAATATTAATGCACTGTACAGTGGAAGAGCCGAGAGGTAAAGGCGCAGGTCTGGGAGGTCTCCCTCTCCTCTATCGTGCATTTGGTCTACTCTTCCACGCTGCAGCATAAGTCTTAGATGATGTAGATGTACACACATTTTCCGTACCATGTGATCTGCCGATCGACTAATTGCGATGCACACATTTATCGTATACATCTGGGAGCGCAGGCCGTGGAAATT
This sequence comes from Mordacia mordax, assembly GCA_036362905.1. Taxonomy (NCBI): domain Eukaryota; kingdom Metazoa; phylum Chordata; class Hyperoartia; order Petromyzontiformes; family Petromyzontidae; genus Mordacia; species Mordacia mordax. The sequence continues at coordinate 9,225,521 of JAZEWT010000009.1, read as the reverse complement.
TAAGAAGCCTGCATCATTCTTTAAACTAGCAGAGTACCCACCAATGGACGACGTGGTTTAGTGTGTAACACGTTATTATAAATGCGAAGGGGATTTAAGGAATTTGCACCATTTATTTATATAATATCGTGCAAGTGTTTTTATGCATGTCTGCACTGAGGGTATTAGGTTAGAATCCTTGATGAGTGCAGTTTTTCGCGGCAAACATTAAAGCTTTTCTGTATTATGTGAGCTTTACTTCCCACGTATTAATAACTCCTCTGAAAAGTCAGAGAGCCAGCAGCAATATTCCCAAAACGTCATCAGGAAGAAATCAAGGTCAAAGCAGTCACGTGAGTAGAAACTATAAGCAGCAAGAGGTGTCAGAAGAATGTGTTACACGCTTGGAATATAGGGTCAGTAATCTGCCAGGAGATCGAACCCGGAAATGTTGGATTGCAAGACCAATATTTTAACTATTGCAGAACAGCTCCATGCACGCTTGGAGGTTACCGGTTTAGCTCTTGGAACTCGATACACAGCGCTTGTGCAACGCTGTGGGGTCCTGTGCAAAGTAATTGCAGTCCTAGAGACAGCTACAGGGAGACAACAGGACAAATACATAGAGGAATACAGCAATGCATGAAGACCTCCCGTATTTCCTTAACGGTCAAGTGCCGTTAGCAGGCACCTGTGAAGGGTGCCACGGTTCACCAGGTGGTGTGCGGCCAGCACTACGCCTGTGACAAACACATACTTCAATTCGTGAAGATTGACACACAGGCAGACTAGGGACATAGTAATAGATTAAAAAAATGTATACACAAAGCGACAAAGCCAGAGTGGAAAAGATAAACAGACATGCACATAAAGAGTCACGGAGATGCAAACACAGATACGTGCACAGGTACAGACAAGAAAAAAACAATGTGACAAGAAAAGTGATCGACACATAGAAAAACAGAGCAAAACAGATGGACGCCAAGACACGGAGAGTTCGACCCAGAAAAGCAAACACGGCTAGAGACGTGAAGATGCATGGAATTATAGACACGTGGAGAGACACAAAGGAAAATTGGCGAACCTCTCGAAGCGGTTAGGCCATGCAAATGCACACGTCGTGCTCATATAGACAACGTGGAGCCGAGCCATCTGTGTGCCCCTTTTCAATTTAACTGCTCAGATGTTGTTGCTGTTATTGACACGGCGTTCTCTCCACAGTTCAGATTTATAACAAAAAAACCCAACCCAAATTGTTTTATTGATGTTCATATGCCCTGCACATTCGTTGTTATTGTTGACATGCCACTCTCTCCACAGCTCTGCAGCATTTTGTGTCCCTCGGTGAACGTGTCAATTCTTCACTATCTCAGCACACCGTGTGTTGGAGAGCAAACCCACAGCATTTACAATGAAATACGACGTTTGGCTAATAATTACAATCAGCATCATTCTGAGCTGCTCGCAACCAACCTGGGGCGAGCAGCTCAGCTGCTGAGCTGCTCGCAACCAACCTGGAGCGAGCAGCTGAGCTGCTGAGCTGCTCGCCCCAGGTTGGTGCGGGTTGTTAATGGAGCTGATGGTGTCAACACCATTAACAGGGGCCTCTCGAAGTGATTCTCCAATAGGGACGAGTGAGCGGTGGGGGAGCATTGTTCACTCGGGGCTCCATAATTACCTTCCTGGCTTTCGCCACAACTTAAGGAGTCGACAGCTCCTGTAAGTGGCCACTCCACAGGCTGCAGATTGAAATTCTGCGGGGGTGGAGAGAAAACGAGAACCGGCATTAGTCTGGTTCCGAGATCTGCTCAGTACTGCTGATCTCCAGAACCACACATATCCACCCTCAGCAGCACTCGCTCAAGGCTCTAGCGACACTCGGGGAGGCCCATGACCCATTCAGGTAAGAGTCAAAACTACTGTGGATTGTGAACTCGTCACAATGGGTCTCACCCAAGCTGCCACACTACCGCTACCCACTGCACACACCTACGCGGAGGCCCCGACTCTCTCAAGGCTGGGTCTGCAGTGGAATGGACTCGCCATATTTCCGGACTTGTCGTGGAGTCTCGCTCGAGTTTATTTGGGAAATCGTCAGGTGCTCCGAAGAATCAGCCGCTCGTCTCAGGTCCCAGCGAGAAATGCGAGTTGGGGCCCGATGACGTCCTTTTTGTATTGGCTCAGTGGTCCAATCCCAGAGCAGCCCGCCACTCAAACCGGAGACCAACTCGCATCACGTGTAACCTCTGTGTATATTAAATGCCTCCATAGCCTTGACAGACTGTAGGGTCAAGCGCTACTTGCCAGTGATCGATGGTCTGCACCATGCTCAACCGTCTGTCTCCTAAGAGGAGATGTTTACACTACACCAGGTATTCACTGCAGGCTGAGTAGTCCTCGGGGAGGCCTAGGACCGGTTCAAAAAATCTTCTGGTAGTGTTGGCCGTGAGCGAGAATCGCCCTTGGGTCGCCGCATTCGTAGCACAGCGCGCTAATGTATGCAGCCTCAACACACATTTACACACAACCCAACATGCTGTGAGAATAACACGCGAGGATAGGGATGCAAACACACGATTTATTATTCGGCATTGTGATGACGAAGTAGGCACAGTACATGTGTGACTGGTGACAACACTGATCATCTCTGATGTCTTGGTAACGTCATTACAAAGGAAAGTGTGGTGGCCCAGTTCGTGGGCCCCAGATCCGCCAGGAGCACTACCTGTGTACCCGCGATGTTCCCCTTGTGAACCCCCCCCCTCCGGAAAGTATATTGTGCCACACAGACACACACGCAACCACCACCATCGCACTCAGCCGCTAGATGCCTGCGCGCATCCGTTGTGAGAGCGGCCATTTGACAACGGCGTACCGGTCCCACACTGATACAATGTAACCGCACGACACGGGGTTCGGTGGGTAGCAGAACGACGATGGACTCGGCCCCAGCGGCTAAGGTTTTGTCCATAGACCCTGTCAGTAGGACAGTTTGGTCGGTGGTTCCTCAGTCAGCTGGAATTCGGCTTAGGGGGTGCCGAGTTTCATTCACCAGTTCTGCCGGGGGAGAGTAGCTTCCCCGGAATGTTAAGCTGTAGACGGTTGAGTTCCGGCGGGGTTGCCGACCGGAGGGGGCCACCCGACCGGCGTGCACTGCAGGGCCAAGCTGGGCGGGGATTCGAACGGACGTTGCACGCCATCTTCCTGTTGTTGTAACGGCTAGGTCCCATGATTTGGGTGGTCTAGACAGTTGGCGCTAGGTGTTGACGATAGTGTGATTGGTGCGCTCTCTAGACAGTGGGTGCCGTGTGTTTACGACAGCGGTGATTGGTAGGAGAAAGGGATGGCGCCTAGAGACAAGGGGGGAGCGGTGGTGATTGGTGGAGAAAGACGCCGGGGGCATAGGGTCCGGACAGCGGGGGTATTTAAGAAAGCGCGGAGCAAAGGGCGGGGGTCATTTTAGTTCAGGGCAGTGTCGGAGCAAGTTAGCCGAGTTCAGTTCAGGCAGTTTTATAGAGAAGGAGGGAGTAACGGGAAAATGTAGGGGCGAGCTAGTCGAGTCGAGTTTGGGAGTGAAGGAGGGGAGTAACGGGATAATGTAGGGTCAAGTTAGTCGGGGGTTGAGGCCGCGGACTGGAGGAGAGTTACGGGGTTAGTTGTAGGCAGTTGCAATAGAGTGGAGGCAGTAAGGGAGGGCAGTCATGTAGAGGAACGAGGGCAGTCGAGTAGCGGGGTTAGTTAGTCATGTGCGAGGGCTGTGCGAGAGCTGTGCCCGGGACTGTGCGAGAGCTGTGCCCGGGGCTGTGCGAGGGCTGTGCCCGGGACTGTGCGAGGGCTATACCCGGGGCTGTGTGGGAGCTGTGCCCAGGGCTGTGCGAGGAGCTGAGCCCGAGGGGCTGTGCCGAGCAGCTGTGCCCGAGCAGCTGTGTGCCGCGTAGCGAGTTTGTAGCTGAGGAGGGGTCGCGAAGCAGTTGGGACGGCTGAGAGGAGACCTCGTGGCGACGCGAGAGAGCGGAGTGTGGTGTGCGAGAGTTGAGAGTCTGGCCGCGTGCTTGCTGGAGGCCGGTGTGTGCGCGCGTGCACGAGGCGTGGTCGTATCGGGGTACCGCGTGTCATCCAGGGACCTTCGCAGATTGGTGTTAGAAGTTGGGGATCGAGGAGCTCCAGAGTAGATATTTAGGGAGGAGGGGACATTCGGAAATTTAGGGGACCTCCACAAAAGACTGAGCTGCAGAACATGTTATAGCTTTCATGAAGGTGACGACATTGGGCCCAGGATAAACTCTCGTGTCAATTTTCCTTTGTGTGTGCCATGAATAAGGGACATTGCCGGAAACATTGTCGACTAAATCCTTTCCTATTCAAGCTGTGTTCTTCACGAGTATTGGTAGTGGGTTTTATCCTGCACCACTGTAGCCAAATCGATGCTTATGGTCGTGTTTATATTCGAGCTGCAATATTTATGGTGTGGTGGTGATTATGGTTGCAGTTATTTGGATGTGGTTTCCATCATGCCTGTGCCCTGTATCTGTTGGGATAATCACGGTACGCCTGAACATGCCTCCAACGTGGGAGGCGAAACGTCGTGAAGACGAGAGGATCGCTCGACACGGTTATCCGGGAAGGACACATTTTGCGAGCGATACTAGAAACTGATGAGGCGCGCATATTCGTAGAGACACGGGTCTCACCGTGGGGGAGTCCACACGGGTCGCGCTGTGCAACCGCAGAGTCGTGACTCCATGTGGCTGCGAGCTCCCGACTGCTCACTGCTCGCCCCACGTCTCCGTACTCTTGCTCTCTCCACCGGTGGTGGTGACCACCGTCTGCGAACCTCGTCACATCCACAGCTTGCAAGCTCACGGGATATTTTCTGCTCTAATAATGAACAAATATCACCACCCTCCGTTGCTCCGCAGTCTCGCGTCGCCTCACCCCTTACAGCTCATCCTCACCATTCCTCTCTCACAGTTCCTCATCATTACCATTCCTCTCTCACGGCTCCTCATCCTCACCACTCCTCTCTCACAGTTCCTCATCCTCACCATTCCTC
>JAZEWT010000009.1:9209709-9220294 GCA_036362905.1 Mordacia mordax | reverse complement strand
CTCACGGCTCCTCATCCTCACGCTCACCGTTCTGCTCTGTAATCCGTGATGTCGCGGCACACAACGCGAATGACACAGTAGAGTCTGCCCACCCGCTGCATGTTACAGTTTCCGCGTACTAGCTACTCTGTATTCTCCTTACAGTCTATGCAGTCCGTGTGTCCGTTACAGCAGACGCTGTGTAACCCGAACTGGCACGGTGGGGCTCACAGGCGGTGCATCTGCCAGTCATCTCAGGCAGCCCATAGATGTTGTTGCCATGCCGTTCTCTCCACAGCTCACATTTGTAAAAAACCCCCCTCCAAATAACGTTATTGCTGATTTGCCGTTTATATCTCGTTGTTGATGTGCCGTTCTAGCTGCAGCTCTGTGCAGCGCTTTGTGACCCTCGGGTGATAAGCACTCTAGAAATGCTGTTATTATTATTTTACGATAAGTGTTATATCAAACCATTATAATAAACACTGATAATTTTGCATTTTTACATTTTAGTTGAAGGTTAGATCATATTTTACATGTTGTTCTGCAACGACGTTTATATTATAAAAAAAACCCAAAAATGTTATTGCTGTTGCTCATTTTCCGCTCTAATGTTGTTGACGTGCCGTTCTCTCCACAGCTCTGTGCAGCGCTTTGTGACCCTCGGGTGAAAAGCGCTCTAGAAGTGCTATTATTGTTATTATATTATTATACATCCGGCTTTGCTCTACAACAAAGGGAAGTTTGCTTGCTGTTTTACATAAGATTGCAGTTGATGCAACTGTAACTAACAGTATCAGACCTCTCGATGATGAGGATGAGTGCAAATGTATTAAACCGCAAAATATCCCTTGAATTAAAAAAAGAACACCTTTGTTCTTATTTGTATTACATTCTCAAATGCGTCCCAGTTGAATAAACGCTTGTGTGGATGCTGCCCTGGTGTAATGGTAAAGTCGTTGCACTCGGAATATAGGGCCGACCAGTTCGATTGCATATCCCGTGTCCATCCCTTCAAAACAAAATCGTGTAAGGTTCACAAATATTCTAGCCTCCGTTCAAATCATTATCAACGGGTTCACCACCGTTAATTGATCGGCAGGTCACGTGTTTGGTCGGGTATGACTCTCAATAGTTCCCTCCAGTTGAGTTGTGAAGCCACTAATTATTTTAAAAACCTGATTGTCAGGTGTAATTAATCTAATAATAATTACATTTATAGAGCGCTTTTCACCCGAGGGTCACAAAGCGCTGCACAGAGAACGGCATGTAAACAACAACGGCAATAGAACGGAAAATCAGCAACAATAACCTTTTTTGGGTTTTTAAAAATATATACACCGCTGCAGAACAACATGTAAAATATGATCAGACTTTCAACTGTAAATTTTAAAAGCTAAATTCTCAGTGTTTATAATACATATTTAAATAATAATAATAATTGCATTTATAGAGCTGCAGCACCTTTTCACCCACCGTACATGAGAAGGAATATTTTCCCTGATAAATCGATCTTATTAAAAAATGTCCAATGAGCTTGCATGTTCTGGATGTAGGAAGTTTGCAATACAATAAACGTTCAAACTAGCCAAAGCAAAAAATATATACAATCACAAGGTTAAAACCGTAACCTTGAGCTAGGTAGGCAGTTGTGAAATAATGCCGCATGTAGTTTTTAATCTGAGTGCACCTGCCAAAGCTTTCCTTATGATTATAGCGAGCACCACATACACTTTCAAAGGCTTTGACCCACAACGTGTCAAACTGGTTAGACTGCAGCATTCTGATGAAAGGTTCAGATTGAACATCATAGTTCTCTGCACTTTCACGGGATTCCAAGAGGAAACTGTCCTCATTTTGCCAACACCTCAAGGGTGATTTATTATTTTAGTATTGTCAGTACAATTTGCTTTTATAAATGATGCCACCGCTCGCATGACAATTATGTTATTCATGTAATTCATATATAATTAATGCAATAATATTTATTTCTTGTAATGAATATTTTAACTACATTTAGTGTTGACAACTTAACAATAGTTATAATCTATAGCCCTTTATTAATCCACTGCTGGATGAAAGCCTCTTTAAGACACGTGCTTGTGTCAGATGTTGTAAGTTCTGACTTTACCACGCTGATGGGTGAAGGCTGATGTGTGATGGCGAGCCTTCGATACATCACGTGGTGGCCTCAAGGTGTACCTGGCATGACCGGCATGGTGACGTCACAGCCACTCAGTGGCGAACGACAATTGTTGTTGATGACTCTAGCGGTGAGTAGCATGCCCATGTGTGGTGTTTCATCTCGCTTGTTTCATGCCAGTTTGCAAGGTGGTGAGTGGGTGGGTGGGAGGGGGGAGCCAGCACAGGTTTGGATATCACGCGCCTCACATATTACTCACGGCCAGGAATCAAATTCAGCTCAGGTCACCGGGTTCGTGTGGCGCTACACGAGTTACTCGTGCCTCTACTCTACCCCGCGCTATGTTTAGGCAATGGTATTTGAGAAATGTAAAACTGTATGCCGTCATTTTCGTGTGTTTTTTTCAGGTACAGTAAATGTAGATTAATCACCTTTCAAGAGAAAATTTGACAAATTCCCCAACGTGTGAAGTGACGGGGAGACAAGATGGTGTTTTCTGTAATTATTTATTAATAAACGAATACAATCATGAACTCAATAGTGCTGGTCTTATTTCACACACGAATGGAGAACACAGCACAGACACATGGCTCCCGACCACGAGCCCCCAGACAACAATCCCATCCCGTACTCCCACTCTCCTCTATATGCCCTCCTATTACTGTGGTTTTCCTCTCCTATTTTTTTCTCAGCCATTCTTGGCTTGGTGTTTCAAACTTTAGAATCCGTCGAATCAGGCTGTCGGCATTTAATGATGTCACCCTGTTTTTCGATTTCTCCTGCAGCTCTCATCCAGATGATTACATCATCCCCCTCCTTCCTTGAAAAAGAGAGGCGTCCCGGCTCATCAACCAAGAGAAAGCGCAAGGCAAAAAAAAAACACGGTTAAACGTGAGCAAGAAATCTGCAAAAATAAAAACCCGCTAAACAAACAACAGAACGAATCATGAACAGAACAAAAGAACTTGCGCGCAGCACAATGAACGTCGCACGGCCGTCCAACGAAGGTCACCAGACGTGTCCCCATCTGCTGCCGGCATTGCCAGCCACATAGCACACACGGGCCATCGCGGCGCTGCAGGCTGTTGGATGCAAGCATATTGACGACCGCACGTCAATCCTCAGTTCTCCCATCTCTGGTACCCTCCTCTGCAGCGGCCCCCAGAACGGTACCAGCTGCAACACGGCCACCGGTCGCCCCCACGCCACCGGTCACGTTTTCTCTGGGTTCCCCCCGATGTTGTACGCCAGCACAGGGCAGCGTTCGGCGGAAAGCCTCAGCAGCCACTAACGTTCCTCCTGCATAAGTCACATATCCTCCTGCTCCGGTGGCGGTTGTGCGGCGTGGACTTCCACGCCGCATTGGCCCTTGTGTGACGGCGGGCTCGGTGACGTATTGCGTCTCCCCTGGCAGGGCCGCGTCGACACCACTGCTGCCGCCCTTCTCCACGCACGTGCTGACGATTTCCATTCGGTGTGGCGATTGTGCCGGCATGCCAGCGTTTTCGATCACGCAGCTCATCTGTGGACGTGCGTGCATCCTCGCCGCTGCGGTCTCTGCTGCCACGGAACTCACCGTGGCACTCGAGGCTCTGCCATACTCGCAGGCTGCCGGATGACGGACACGGATGCGGTCGAGCTTTGCATCAAAGGCCAACCCCAGACGGTCTTCAGCCAGCATGGGTCTGGGTTGGTGGATGATCTCTGCACGGGCTGGTCCCGCCGGGTTCGCTTTTCTCTCTCGCTCGGCGTTCCCTCCTTGTGTGGGCCCTGCTATCCAGTGTCCTTCACTCGCTCTCAAACTTCCAAGTTTCGGGTCGGCCCTGTCCTGTTTTCCTTTTGGGACATTTCTCTTTAAATCCCACCGCTACTACCAGTCAAGTGACCTGGAGACAAGATGGATTTTTTTTAGTATTTGTTTATTAATAAACGAATAAAATTAGCTCATCTCATTATCTGAAACCGCTTAATCCTATATAGGGTCACGGTGAAGCCGGAGCCTATCCCGGAAACACAGGGCGCAAGGCAGGAATACACCCGACGACGGGACGCCGGTCCATCGCCAGGCATTGCGGGACAATTTTAGTCTGCGAGCCAATCAACCTATCCAGGAGCATGCTTTTGGACTGTGGGAGGAAACCGGAGTACCCGGCGAAAACCCACGCGGACACAGGGAGAGCATGCAAACTCCACACAGAAAGGCACCGGAGCCGAGAGACTCGAACCCGGGACCTTCTTGCTGTGAGGCGTCAGCGCTAACCACTGCGCCACCGCGCCGCCCTCAATATTGTCGATCCTATTTAAACACACGAATGTAGAACACAGCCCAGATGCGTGGCTCCCGACCACGAACTCTTAGAAAACGTCCCGCCCTCCCGCTCTCCTCCATTTGTCCTCCTGCAACCATTCTCCCATTGCTACGGTTTTCCCTCCTGTATTTCTCTTAACCAATCCTGGCTTGGTATTTCAAACCTTAGAATCTGTCGAATTAGGGTGTCAGAATTGTGACGCCACTCCCTTCGGTTTCTCCTGTAGCAATCTCATCACAGTCAGTACACGCGTAATTATTTTTGGCAGGGTGATTTAATCATAAAACGCTTTTCGTTTACGCGAAAATATATCTGATGTTATAAAGGTTCATTCAAATGTGCAATACACTGTGCTATTCTATTCTGAATGCTCCAGTGTTCTTCATCAGAAAATAGTGACGGTTGTGACTTTCATCCTGCAGTTTGAGGATCCCTGCTGGGATTAAAAGTGGTTGGAATGCTGAGTTCAAACCTCCAAAGAAGGATCGTAAATCTGCCACCTACTGCTTGCTGAGTGGTGTGATGTATTGGTGTGTAGTCTGCTGTTGCCCTTCACTATTTAATCATAGCCTAAAACATGCTTCTGAAATAAAATCGCTAATACAAGGAAGGTTGTGAATGGAAGGGCAAGGTACCTGAGTTTTAATTCAAAGCCATGGTAGTCCTGGGCATCCCACCCTTTCACCGACTAGAATTGACTAGTCTGGTAAAGTATAGACAAACAATTCACATAACCAATACATGGGGAGGCCTTCATCCGTTGTTATAGAGGAAGCACTCTTAGCGAAAGAAACCACGGTTGTCCGATTGTTACCCAGGTGGTAACATTTTGCAAGTTACGAGGTTTGCATCCCTTCTCGATCATCTGGTTGTGCACACTCCTAATAAATTGTGCGACAATATTTACTAAAGTCATAACCATGGTTTAAACCGGCATCTCGGTCAAATTTGCCAAGGCAAACATCACTACTGATTCCATATTCCTCAATATAAGGTGCCCCATGTAAGCATCTAAATGCAGCTCCGCACAAACCCCCAGAATATATCAGGTTTGGGTTATCAAATCATGTAAGTAATCGATTACTGCACCGGTATATTGGTGTGATTACTTGACTAATTGGAAAAAACAAAAATAGTTGGGGAAAAAAGCTCTCCTCTTTTCATATGCCGCTGGATGGGAAGTAATAGGTTGGGCTTGGTGATGTCAACATTATCAACCTTGTCACACTGGGAGTGGCTTTAGGGGGTTACCTGCCTTCGGGAAGCAGATTGATGGGTGGCCACCATCTAAAATGGACGAAAATAATCGACCAATATGTAGTAGATTAATTTAATTACTCGATCAATAATCCCAGAGGTCGTTTAAAGTTGTACCAAAAAACATAAAGCTCAGTAATGTGAGGAGTTATGCCACTGTATGAACCGTGATGTGAAAACACGTTGGCAATGAAATTTTGAGTATTTGCCTTAAACGTCTCCTGCTGAGACCCATGCAGGCCCATTTTTGGAGATTTTTTAGAGCATTTTTTTACAGGACCTGAGTCATGGTCTGCAAATTATCATTTCAGTCAAAAACGTGTATTCAGTCAAGCAGTGCTTCCCAATTAGCATTAATATAATATGTGCGTTTAAAAGTATGGAAGTATCGTACGCAACACATTTAGGGAACCAAATATGTAGTCGGGAATGAACAAGTACATCTGTATTAAAAAAAAAAGTTCCTAATATCCGTCCGTTCAGGTGACACTGTTTAAACAGTCATGCAAAAAAGTGTATGAGTTTCAGTGTTTGCATAAAATGTAGTTTTATACTATAATTCCTATTAGTTTCCCACAAAACTGTTTATTACACTCTTATTTACGTGTTTAAATCAAGCCAAACATTGAAGTGACGCGCAGCGATCAGAATGTGGTTTAACAAGAGATGTTTTCGCACTGTTTGTTGTTACGCTGTCGACATGTTGAGATGTGACGATGACTAAGTGGTGGGTGCAAATCAGGCAACTGGTACCTTGATGAGGGGAGACGTGGGCAGACGAGGCAATGAAATAAGGGGGACACAGATGAGGGGGGACGAGGGGAGACACAGAGGAGGGGAGACAGACGAGGGGAAACAGACAATGTAGTACTTGAATATGCCATGCTGTTCATGGTAGTTTTTCACTGTCCAATACCATATAACATGTACAAAATAACTTGGACATCATATAACGCAACGGTATATAACCTAATTGAGGCCGGAATATCGAGCCCAAACAACCTAGTTTTCCAAAAGGTCAAAAAAGCGTTCATCTAGATCTTTCTAGCACAGATAACAGTGCAAGGACGTGGGTAGGGCAGAGCCGTCTCACGGGTACGAGAACAGCTCTCTTGAGCTTCAACGTCGTACGTGAAATGAAAAACCCACCAATACACAGTCTGCTCAGTAACGTTTGCCAGACTTTTTCGTGGCGTAATTGAAACGAGACCTCACACACCCTCCACACGTGTCAACAGGAAAGGGAAGGAAATGGGCAGAAATTAGGGAGGAGCTGCAAAGAGACCGACGTTGGGTCCTCGGAAACGCAGTGGTAACATCGTCAACACCGGACAGTGGGCTCTGCGTGGCCTGAAAGCCACCAACGGAAGGCAGCAAAGCCAGACCTCAGGGCGTTGTAGGGAAGGAAGCAAGCAGACGTAAATCCAGCGCAGACGGAATCTCTTAAGACCCTGGTTTCCTTACTGTGGTGGTAGAAATTGTGTGGCTCATTTCCGACATGCACATTAACGTGCACGGGTTTTAATTAACCCTTACAGGCTCTGACGTGCCGAATTGTTCCTCGTTCTTCAGTGTGGCGGCACGAAATATGAGATGAAGTTGTCGCTCGTCGTCTGGCAAACCTTCTTGAGTAAACCAGAAGAGACAGTGGTAAAATCCGGAGTAGAAGTTGTGGCTTGTGCAGAAGAAAATCTGGTTAAGACAGACGTCTGGCATGATACACACACAATGGATGCGCTGGTCACGGCATCAGCTTACATATATCAATCTATAATATAAGGGTGAGTGGGTGGCATAGTGGTTAGCGCACTGCTCTATGAGTGTATTGACCTGAATTGTATTTTCAGTTATTGATAATATCAATGGCGAGCGATATCTAATTCGTTATGGTGGGGTACGTTCAAACAACCCCCTATGACTGACATGGCTTGCGGAAACATCCATCATGCGAATAACAGATCAAAACCAACTGTAATTACTGCATATACATTTTGCGTATACAACAGTATGTATGCAAATTATAGGTGGTATCAGTCGTTTTGGTCAACGAGGGCATTTAGATCTTGCTTGCATAGTACGCAAAGTACTACGTGTGCTGTCTATGATACGCCCGTGATATACTATTGTATGTATCATATGGGCATCACACACATCAAGGGAGTACGCCTATGGTATTGATCCGCCTTTGACAAATAACACATTACACTCACATTTTCACTCAGTCCCAGCAGAACGCCTGATGATGCCTCCAACATGGAGGGGGTGGGGGCGAAACGTCACGAAGAAGGCAGAAGCGCTCGACACGGCTATCCCAAAAGAAAAGTTTTGGAAAGCAACCATTATGCATTGCACTGTGAAAACCTACATCGATATAGTCATTGTTTTACTTAATTGATCTAGTTTGTTGTTGTTGGCATGTTGTTCTCTCCACAGCTTTGCAGCGCTTTGTGACCCTCGGGTGGAAAGTACTCTATAAATGCAATTTTTATTTCGAATTACTATGCGTGCTTACGGCGAAGGCTGCATGTCTGTATATGAGTAATGGCTACGCAATGCCAAATATGCAGATGCGTTAACGTTTTGCCTCCCACGTTGACAGGTCACATGACGCCTGAGGATGCCTCCAACGTGGGAGGCGAAACGTCGCGAAGGAGAATGGAGGAGCGATCGACACGGCTATCCCGAAAGAGCAGCTTTTGGAAGCAATGCATCGAGCGTTGAAAACCTACATCAGTCCAAATTCCTGGTTTGTTATTTTAACATTTTATTTAACAACAGTATAATGCCAGACAGCACTTTCAAAGCACTGTCCACAGGCTTTGTGTGAATAATAAATAGTTAAAAACTTTTGAGTGGTATAAAAATCGTGCATATAAAACAGGCGTTGTGTTTGTCTGGTTCAGGAATGATTGGCAGATTGGGTATCTGTGTTGCAAACACCACTGTGCATATGCTGTGCTATTTTTTCCGCAGAAACCAGCCAGCCCATTGTACAGTTGTTTCGATTAGACAATATAAAGCAAGTCAATACTTTTTGGCCTCTTTAATGGGTAGTCCACAGCACTTTTAAAGTTGTTTTAAAATTTGTAATGTATGCTATTAATGTAAGGTGGTCAGCAAAGTAAATCCGTCAGCTTTTATTTAAGCTGGAAAGAACCGTTGAGTTATATAGCTGTTTTTAACAGTGTGCATCGGAGAGGGGTAAGCAAGTTACAACATCTAAGGACACCGGGGCAACTTAGTCAAGACAATTTACCCAGGTAGCATGTCCTTGGACTGTCGGAGGAAACCAGGGTACCCGACGAAAACCCATGCGGATACGGAGCGTGAACTTGCAAACTCCACACAGAAAGGCACGCGAGCCAAGCATCGAACCTGGGGCCTTCCTGCCGTGAGGCGACAGTGCTACTCACTACGTCACTCTGCCACCCATTATTACATTATACTTGCATTTTAACGTTACTATATTATTATATTCAATGTAATATGTTGTATAAATACATAACAGCATATGATAATTTTGTATTATAATAAAAAAAAACACTTTGTTGCCTATATACTTAAAAAAAATGGCTATAAAAACGAACATGAAGGCCGGATACTAATTCTAGATAAGATTCATATTGAAATAAGAAAGCGCATGCATTACATAGGTTACATTAGACTTTGTAACTTCTACACATCTTCTGTCAAGTTTTTAATTAATAATAACATAAGGAAACATTCCAGACGCTCCACAGGCATCACGTGGCCCGTTTTTTAAATTTAGGGTAATTATGTAATAGAAAATAGCAATGTCAGTTTGTAGTAAAATGTTCAAAATTTTTAATTATTTTTAGGAGAGTTCTACAATTTTCCTATTATAACAGCCAATGAACACATTATTAATGCTTAGCACCGTAGTTGTAATACGCTAATTATAATCACATGACAGGCAACCCAAAATCTTCACTGAGGAGACAATGCGTGTCAATGGATTCCACATTGCTTGTTCCATTGAACATAACAAATTGGTAATTTACAACAGATTCTGGTCATTTGTGTTGCATCTAACACCGTTTGCTATATCGTTCATCAACAGTGTAACTGCCACTATGCCACACTAACGGGCCAATGGACTAAAACATTTCGTTATTGATGCAGCATGTACAGACACAAGAGTTCTACTGATATTGTACGGTTTTTATCCATAAAACTCCACAAAAACGCACGGTGAGTTTTCAAACTAAACATATATTTTTGTATTGGATGTGCCCCCATTATGTGCATGCAGTGCTTTTGCCAACTGCATCTGGTCACCAGCATATATTTTTAAACAATTCTGCTGAGATCCAGAAGATCGAAACTGAGGGTTTTCTTCCTTACACAAATGTTCCTGAACATGTTTGGAATTCTAATAGGCGGTTGCAATATAATAATCTAGATTCATCAATACAGTATGTGGAGACAAAAAATTAATATCAAATAATTTTTAAACACAATCCTCCACAAAAACGAATTTGTTCTATGTCAGGCTAGACATGGAAAACTAGAAATGCAAACGTGTGTTTGCACAATTAACATAGAGGTATGTAATATATTGGACTATAAATAAGGTTTCAGACATGCCTGGAACTGCTCAACGAAATTACCAAAGAAACCCTGTCAGCGCACTGATTAAAACAGTGCAAAGCAACGTGGGTGAGGCAACACGCGGGTGACAGGACCTGCATTACATTCCAGGACATGAGCCAGGGTAGTGTAGTGCCCCACACTGTTTTATCCCATTTCTTGAATCCCATTGCCCTGTTCAGTTAAGTATTATCTCATCTCATCTCATTATCTGAAACCGCTTAATCCTATATAGGGTCACGGTGAAGCCGGAGCCTATCCCGGAAACACAGGGCGTAAGGCAGGA
>JAZEWT010000009.1:9174284-9187617 GCA_036362905.1 Mordacia mordax | reverse complement strand
GGGATGAAGTCGTTTCCAATGAGACCGCTATATTTGTTTTATGATGTCGCTACGTAATGGTCATAATCTCCCTCACATCTGCTATGGCATTGCTCCATCTCCGCAGTGGATGGCCCTGTTTTGTCGGACATATTCAGATCCTTTACTACCGATCTCGGTTATTGGCTCTCGATAATTCCAAATTTGTAATCATATTATCATTGCTATTATTTTGAAATTCCGTCCATCGGTCTATTTTTCCAAACTATTATATCCTTGTTAAATTGAATAAACGTGTTACCTCATTATCTCTCTATTTCAACGTTCATAGGCGCTGCTTGTCGCTGGCCGTTTGGCGTATTCCGAGTGTACTGAGCAGTCGTGTTATTGTTTTAAGGTTGTAATAGGCGACATTCTCGTGTTATGTAACAGCATTCTTGCCTTTGGCGGTAGATGGCTGAGGGAAGCTATAATTGTCACTTGCTGCAGAGATTCCGTTGCTCACGATTATCACGCGTTGTATACTGTACCGCTGCATTGTATACTGTACCGCTGCATTGAGCAGCATATCACTTTACCATTAACCGCACAGTTAAAACACAACACTGGTACTTGGGTTAATTGCCCTTTCGACTAAATCGTCTTATGTGCCCTCAGATGTTGTAATTTGCTTACTCCTCCCTGCTGGACAACGATTAAAAAGAGCTACATAGCGCAACATTTCCTTCCAGTTTAATTGCGGCTTGTTTGAGATCTCCTTAAGCTGATGGTGAGCGTGGATAGCGATGTCTGTGCATAATCGGCTGTTATAGGCTCTGCTAGCGGTTGTTGGTCTAAGTTGTGCTGTGGCCAGCAAGATGGCATTGCAGCAATTGTTAAATTGTACAGTGCTTATATGCTACCCATGTAAAAATGTTCTTGCGTTGCCCTCACCGACCTTGCACTGACGCAAGCCAGCGCGGTAAAGTATGGTCATTCAACCACCAGGACCCATAACTGTGTATGAGGAGGAAGCTGGTCATCCAGCAGTCGAGTGGCAAAAGTTGACTTACATGTACCGACTAATATTTGGACCTTTTAAGACGATTAACTGGAACAGTTCTGAAAGTGGAAATGTAATTCTCCTTGGAAGTGCGTTGAGGGTGTCTTGGTAATAGCAGTTGTACAAGTATATTAAGTACCGTGGTGTCGTGTCAGGGGATTTGACAGCCAAACAATACCTGTACAAGGCAATGTTAACATGCAAATCCAATAGCTTATGATGGTTAACCTGTGGCCAAATCACCTGGAATGTGCCTGGTCAAGTCAGGTTTTAGAAATCAAGTATTATTGGGCCTGGCCAATGCTTGGGTGAGTGACTATGGTTGATAGTGTTGTTAAAGGCTGTTGCCATGGCTGCCTCACGGGCAGTAGAAGACTGTGAAGCAAAGCACTGTGTTGTGATGTGATGATGGAGATCATGTTGTAATTGTAATGAGAAAAAAGCTGAGCCTGCTGCATGAAAAGTGGAATCAACCTCATGGCAAAAACATTTGGACAGCCAAATTCTAACTATAAGCGTAAACCCGACCATGCAGGATATATAATTTCTGTCCTATATAGAACGAGAATTTGCATTCGTCATCCACAATTGTTCGTAAGTATTACAAATCAAGTCGGATTCCTGCTGCGTGGTACAGTGCTGCAGTCTTGCATTCGACTGCGTTCCCAAATCTTAAGTTGCAGTTCTATTTTAATAAGCAGGGGTCGTTCTAAAACCGACTGGTTCACACAGGATGTCCTCACTCGGCTCCATGCCTTGGCATCAACTTTCATATGATATGATGGTCGTCAGTATTGCCCGCCGCGGTGAAATTCAACAGGCTGTGCTGCGGAATACAATTTACGACTGGAGGAATTGTTTGAAACAAACACACGTGTGTACTAAAAAAAAATACTCCGCCTTTGTACTAGGCAGGTCATCATGAAATTGAATTTGAGCAAATATCACTGATTACTTACAGGCAATAGTGAAAGGCAGATGGATAACTGTAGCCAGAATGAATGCGTTCCATGTCTAGGAGTCTCCCTGTCTCCAGGTTTTAGTTCCCATAGAGCTGTGCTCATGTTACAAATGGTTTGGTCACCAATACAGTATATAAAATATAGGACGTGCTTTCATGAGCTGGCTGAAAATGACTTTAGTGTGTCGTTCAACGAGAAGATACACTTCATGCATAATTTACAGAATAAGTGAATTTGATTGCATAGCCCTCCCCTCCAACCCCCATGTGTAATCCACTGCTGGATAAAGTCCTTGCCACCACTGTCTGTGTTGTGGGGCTTATTTTGACCGTGTAGTATGTATTTCATTTTGCTGGTCAGTGCAGGTTGATATTGGTACGGATACTAGAAGTACATTCCGTAGAATGATGGAATTTGTGAAACTTAGCAGTTGCTCATTCAAGCACTTTCCAGGCCTTAATCCTGCCCAGTTTCCCAAACCTGATACGATTGGGCACATTCTGGTAGATTTGGTGACACTCCTTACAGCACTTACTGCACTGGACTGTCTTAGAGTGCCAAACTGTGTGCAAAATTAGCAACATCTCTTGAGGCAGCACCACTTGTGCAGTTGGCTGCACGTGTCCTTTACATGAATTGGTACGCACCATGGAAATGTGGAATTTCCATCACTGGCTCACTCTTTTTTAAGCTTGAGGTACAATTAGCCGTCGTGAATTAAGAAAATACAGGGGAGAGGGAGGTAGTCAGAATTGATTCTAAATGTGTTACTGGCATGGTCAGATCACCTCACCAACTCATTGATGCTTACAATTATTCGCTCATAGGGTTTTTTCTTCCGACCACCCATGTTCATGACTCGCGACTCCCTGTTGTATTCACAGTGTGTATCCAGTGCCCCACTGTAAGTGCTGTGCAATCTGTTCTCTGAAATGCTATTATTCTCTAATTGTAATTGAACAGAGAAGCACTGTGCACGTGAGCAGTGACGCTATACACTTTAATTATGGGCTGGACAGTGCATTCTTTAACGATCTTGTAAAAGAACGCAGAAAGTAATTGACAGAACAGTTTTTTTTATTAAATGTTACATCTAAGCAGCACGCGTGGGTTCCCTAATGCTTAACAGGCAAACAAGTGACGGCCTCTTTAACAGGAGGAAGGGATCGGGTTTGCAGGATGAATTATTTATTGATCACGCTTGCGTGACAGCTGCCCTATCGCCGGCTCCGAAGGTATTCGATTTACTGGCTAATAGCAGCAGCAGCAGCCTTCTCTTGTCCTCCCTATGGCCAGCCCTCAGACATCAAGCATCCATGCCTACTGCATATCGCATTACCCCAAGGAGCACTTTTGTGAATACAGATGGGGATACTGAGCCTCAGTATCATGGTGCAGAGGGTCGTGAGGTCATCAAACTCTTTGATTATGTTCCCTTTAGCCAGATAAACTTGAAAATATTCACTTGTGCTTATTATTTGACACAAGTTGGATAAGTGGAGGTTTAAAAAAATGTTGTGACGTTAATGTATTATTACTTGGTCGGTTTGTGCCAAGGTTAATGCCATATGTGTGGGTCGATTATGAACCTCTGTGTGATTATTTTCTAAATCCATGGAACGAAAGGGTACACCACTGCCTGTTTCTATCATTTGCTGCCAGAATTCAGATATTTGTCAGGTAGCCCCAGCAACGATCCCTTTCCTCACTCATCATCCTTGACATAAACAAATACACATCGCTGATCAACATCCCACCATACAAAATAAGAAGGGTGCAATTAAATCGGAATATGATTTACTGTACAAACACTAAACAAATAAGAAATGTATGTAAATATTGAATAATGACCGTGATGGTTTTCAGTCTGATTTACACCCTACGTCATTCACAGCATTGCTGAAAGGTTGAGAACGTTTGTTAAAAAGTGTTTATTTCCATTCCGTGAAATTGTCAAACCATTATGTTTCATTGCAGTAAAATACATTTTGAACACATAGGCAGCAGGGTGGCCCAGGAGTAACATTTGTGCCTCACAGAAAGAATGTTCTGTCGGAGGCAGTTCCATTCCCGCCTGGGGTGCTTTTCTGTGTGGAGTTTGTGTGTTCTTCACCTGTTCTGTGTGGGTTCCCTCCGAGTTCTCCAGTTCCCGCCCGCAAAAAAACACCTCATTCATTAATTGACCGATACCATCATAACATACAAGGCAGTGTCTGGAAAATGTTGGCGACGGCTGACTTCCCCCCGCCTCTCTTTGGATTCCTTGCCCCTCTGCTAAATAATAATTAATAATAGTAGGCACCAGGCTTCTGAACGTGGCAATAACTAATGCATTTGAAGTCAGCCACAATTTATTATAATAAGCTAGATAAATGTGCCTATGGTTTTCGTTTGTGGCAATATGCTTCAAACCCTTGATATAAGAGTGATGCAATGAATGAGGTCAATCCTGAATGTTATATGGTAGAACAGGCTGTGTTCTGCTAGTGTTATGGATTTTCTGCCTGCTTTATGTTGAAGCAAGGGTGGGGACCCTACAGCCCGTCAGCATGTTATGGCCAACAACTTCATTTCATGTAGGTCCACAGCCATATATTTATCCTTAACTGCAAGGATATTGGCCCCACTAAAAGTGTGTACACCCACCTCTTCCTTGTAAATCTGGCCAGTGTGGAAGAATAGGCCAAACATTCATTGGCACGGCCCTCGAAGAGCTGCCTCTAATGGGGGCTTTTCTCACCAACAGTGGCACGAATAATAAATTGCAAGGTTGCACCTTTTTTCAAATGCATATACTTTATCACACGCTTGATGATTATGGTTAGGGCTTCATCTTTGCACAAATTGTTGCTGTGAGTTTGTTCATTTACCCTTTGATTTTCTATATTATTGTGTTTGTCAATTCAGATGTTGTATTGCAGGAATCCTGTACCTAGAGCTTTCAAGTGTACTGGGTACCTTTTGCTGTAATAATAAATATCTATAGATATCTTTTGCAGAGTGGGGATATAGTTAATGGTTTGTGTTAATGTATGTTATTCTCAAATGAGGTATTTTAGGAGGCGTTTAATAGGGAACACCCTTTTGACAGTGGCCTCACACCCATGCATAGACACTTTTGCCAGACTGTGTAGCACATTTATTGATGTAGATTGGCATGGCGCGATGTATGAAAGTTGCACTCAAGATCTGCTCTTTCGGGATAACTATTGTGAAGGAGGGATGAGGAACACTCGTAATGACTTTCCCGAAAGAGCAGCACTGGAGAGCAATTCTCATGTGCACCACATTTTAACAAATGCCCCCCACCTCCCCCTAGATTTCATGCTCAGATATCCCTATACGATGGGCCAGTAGGGTTGATGTTTATTTGTTATTTATGACATCATTAAGTAATTTATCTGCCTATATACTAGCAAGGATGCATTGTGGTTTAACATTATTTGTATTGCCCTTTCCGTTAGTTATTGCTCTCAGTATTTTATGTGTCAAGGTAAATAATTCTCGGAGCATTCCGCTCTAGGGAGGGGCCATGGAGGCTTACTATGAACCTTTGCTTTATGTTTTACGAGTCCCCAGTGTGGCGATGAGAGTGTTTATTATTAAGACACAAGCTGCATTTTTCAATCTTTAATTAGGGTGGTGGATTTTTTGGAGTACTTTAGCTAGCCCTGCAGTTATTGATAAAAAATTGACTCGCACACAAAGCATTTGCAACTCTTTCCAATGTTTTGGTTGTCCACAATCTTTACCCTGCTAAATTGGTTAGTGTTATTATTGTATTTAGCATTGAAAGGAAAAATTCACACGACCCAGTCAACATACGGTGTTAGGGCCCAATTTTGGCATTTGGTTGGAGTTTGAAACCAACAATGGCCCAAGAATTTCATGTTTGCTGGATTGCATCTGCCCGTACTGTCAAAAACTACTGCTAAAGTAATTTCAACGGAATGGCAAAAGGGCCGTCATCAATAAATATTATGCCGACTACTACTCCTCTGTTGCCTTGAAAGTATTTTTGCCTTGAAAAAACTCGTACGGGAAAAATCGCAACTTGGTCCGCTATTTCAAATGATGCGCGCGTGGTCTTTTGCACTGACGATTCGGTCAGTGTAGATTTGTAATTAGCGTTTCAAATGCAAGTTTAATGCGATGGATGCAGCTGCTCATGCAGTCGAAACTGCTGCTGCTGCTGCAGCCGTTTGGTAGGGACAGAGTGAGGCGCTTACAGTGGGTGTGTGTGGTGGCCTAGCGTGTGGTAACATGCTTTTGTTTTCATGTGTGTACAGCGCGCATTGCCTATGCGATGAGACGTGCAAGGGCCGTACCTCTACGGTTATATCGTAAATGCTGGACGAGTATGTTGCCTGCTGGCGGGTAGGAATTCACCCGCCTATCCCGATACCCACCCCAAGTCATGCAACCCGAAAATTTGGCAAATTGTCTTAATAGCTTTTTTTTTCCTTTCTAAAAGTGCAAATGCACTCTTACTTTGAAGTGGCGAATTAACCACCACTGCTGCGTGGCAGAGTTCATACGCTGAACTTGGCAGCACTGTCCACCACTGCCACCACCACCATAATTTTAATTCGTTAACATGTCTCACAGTTGTGTACATGTTGTCACTGTGTAAATTATGAAGCATGTCTAGAGAGGAGATTTCTCACCCGCCCATACACTATCCTGCAACTAAGCTAAGCATTGCTCTGGGGAGACCATTTGTCCAGCTGCAAGCACCATAGGTCGCTGACAAGTGGCGCTGGCCTTATCACCCATTTGGCTCAATGAACTTTTAACCTCTAGCAGTTGTAGAGGTCACTCTCCCGCATTTGCGGGAGAGCGCATGGCTTTTACATGCCTGGAGGGGTGGGCAGTGGTGGCAATAACAAAGGGGTTGGACGCAGAAGGGTCTGGAACACTGGGGGCTCAGAGGTCGTGAGGGTGGGGATGTGGCCGCTTGAGAAACTCAGTAAGGTAGGGGACACTATTGAATATACTCCAGCAGCAGTTTAATAACCCCACTGTCACCGAGTTCTGACACTGCTCACCCACTGCTGTGTAGGCATCCGTCGTTACACCCATACCACACAGTACTGTTTCCTGGTTTCAGGGCGTGTGTATATGTGTCTGTGTGCGCACGGAACACTTAGCAATCCCTGGCCAGGGTGAGGTGGAGTCGACGTTCACACCCTTGGGTAACACACTGGTTGCACTCCCGTGCAGACCCTACAGTTCTTTGCAGTCAGTGCAGCGCTGGGGAGCTCGTCTTCCCGGTCACTTACTTTGCCCCACACTCCACCCTCGTCGCAGTGTGTGGAGACTGGTTGGTTGAATGGCCCGTCATTTCCCGGTGTCGTCGCAAGCTTGGGGAAGCTCACCGCTCGTCCCAGCGGCTGGGCACAACCGCAGTGTCGCGTCTCTCGCTGCCTGCTCAGTCGCACCGGGATCTGTCACTGCAGTTGTTGGTTACGCTGCATGTCGTGCATGCCCCTAGTGACCTCGCCCATCTCAATCATCGAGTCTTTCCCACACTTCTGTTTCGCTCAGTGCGTGGCATCTGCGTTTCTGATGCGTCAATCACCTATGAGTGTCTGGCGCACGCTCTTCTCTGTGTCCTCGTAGCATCTCTCTTAGCATCTAACTCTGGTGTTTGCTCCTCTCCTGTTATCCTACTCTGCCCAATTTTTTCGAAAGATCTTCCTCCCCCACCCTTATCCTCCGGATAAATATTCTAATCCCATTGTGAGTACATCCAAACATCATCTTAATGGTCCGCGGTAACCCGCATCCTCCAGACCCTCAACCAGGGGCCTCAATTTGCTTTTACCTAGTGTGGTGTGTCCCTTAATAACCCTCGCACGTGACTAATTGGAATTATCGTCGTGATAGTTTGGAGGTGCGGGTGGCACCATTCTCCCTTTATGGTGCATAGCGCATATGCACATACCCGGGGTTGCGGTTTAGATACCATGGATAAGCCCAAACTATTTACCCCGTCCAACAACAACCGCAATTTGCCACGAAGTGGTGGTGATGTCACCATAGCGCCTGTGTCAAGTCATATGCACTTTGAAGCCATATGATGTGTCGAAGGCTCGCCGGAAAGCGGTCAAGGGACAGATACAGGTGTTAGAGTTTGCGCGACTGAGATGACTGGCAGATGCACCTCCTGTGCTCCCTACTATACCCCGTCCACTGCACGTATCACACCCATCCACACGATGGCACATCATTTGAGCCTCAAAACCATAACAATGGCCGAGAGGGAAGGGGGGGGTGTGCCGATATTGCACATTAATCTAGCTCGGCATGGTGGGAAGTGGGTGATGGCCATGTACCAGTCAGCCAGACAGAAAACTTTTTTTTATAATGTATTATTTGCTGGGGTTGCTATTACTTATATTGACGCCATCCTTTGTGTGTGTGTTTTTGTAGCGTTTGCGCTTTTAGTCTAAAATTAATATAGCATATTCCATTAGTGTACTGCAGGACTCGGTTCCTTTGGAGTTACTATGGTTACTCAGGGTCCCACTGCACTATACCTTTGAAGTTGGTATGATTAAAACCAACATCGCATCTCTCTGTTTGCAGTGAGATTGTTTCTACTAGAGACTTTGTACCATTTATGTTGCCATGTTTATCCAGCATGCGACTGCCCTGTTGCTATGTCATTGTCATTACTGGATACTCAATACCTTTACCTACTTCATGCACCCTCCTCAACACGATAACTTCAATCCTCCAATAAGGTTTTGCTGCATGCGCATAGATCGTACCTCCATTCAATCGATGATGGAGCCTTCTTGCCTGCTGCTCCCAGACTCTGGAACTCCCTTCCATTGGAAATTCAGTTAGCTAAGTCCCTGGGTATCTTCAAATACCGTCTCAAGACTAACTTGTTCTATAAGGCCTTGAGGTCCTCTGACGATACTGTTGATGCTACTCACCGGTTGACGGTACGCTGTGGACTTGTGTCTACTAAGGAACACTTCTTCTGTTTATTGGTTTTAACAAGTAATTTGTTCGTGACTTAATGTCCTTCATTGAGATATAGTCATTATTTTTCTCAGTTGATCTATTCTGATGTTGACATCCAGTTCTCTCCACAGCTCTGTGCAGCACTTTGTAACCCTTGAGTGAAAGGCGCTTTAGGAATGCAATTATTATTTTAGCAGTAGATTAACAATGGGTTGTTATTTTAGACTTATTATAAGGCTTCTTACACTGATGACGTTGCCCATCTCCGAGAAGGCTGTACACGGTATTGGTTTTGGGTGACGCGGTGTCGACTTTGCAATAACCTGAGGATCTGGCAGATAGGAGTTAAATGTCGAATTTGTGCAGAACCAACATCTGCGATGGCAATGAAATTGTTGTCATATCAGCATTGCAAGTACAAAAGTGTCATCGTTATCAACAAGTATTTCCACTGGAAATGACCAGAATATGTTCGAGTTGGGAAATTATAGAAACTCTAGACAAAAAAATATACCATATCAAACAGTTTGTTAAACCGAAGTTTGAAATACCCTGTACCTCTGAATGGTTGTGACAAATCTGAGAGTTATTTTTGTAATGCACCATTGTTTACTCTTACTTGCTGAGTAAAACTCCTTTAGTCGAATTTCACACAGGTTTTTTCGTAATTCAATAGGTGTCTGTTTTTACAACTTGCATTTTCTGCGCCACACTTTCAGCAGCAGTATATTACGTGACATTTTTTCTTGCCTTTGCTTTTGCATTGACAGTCCAGTTACTGGAATATACCTCAATGTCTGCAGATTATTGTAATGATGTAGGTTTTCACGTCTCGATGCATGATGATTGCTTCGAAAAGCTGCTCTCTAGTCGATTGCTCCCTCTCTCCACCTCGCGACGTTTCGCCTCACATATTAGAGGCATCCTCAGGTGCAGTGTGCGTGTGTCGTGTATGACTCCTATTTATATGTAGGTATTATGTATGTGTTGAGTCTTTATAGAGTTGCTGCATTCCAGGATCAATGGACGAAGGTCGGGGTCCACTTGAAAGGGTTTCATTGTCTTGCTCACACCCTGGAATCACATTAACCTCATCCTGTTAAGCCTGTGCCTTATTTCCTAGTTTGCATCTCATGGAAGAATGCCTGGTTCCCAAACACTTGGTAATTCCCCTCTAATGTCTGCATTTCAGAGTTCTACATCTATGCACTGTTGACTTCAATGACTGGCCTTCAGGTTTAGCTGAGCTTTATTTTTGTTTCTTGTTTGCGGTTCATAGTTTTTTCTGTCTTATGAATCTCAGTTGCTTCACGAATTAATCTTGTCCTTTATGGCAGATGGCTGCTGGTACTCCCATCTTTTCATAATCAATTCTGTGTTGTTTGTCTACACTGTGTGCTGCCTTTGCTGATTTATCTGTATGCAGCAAGCGTACTGCTGCCTCGTGCTCTTTCTTTCTTGTGGCTATTTTTCTTCCTGATTGCCCGATGTAAACTTCCTCACAGTTGCTACACGGAAGGCAATATACGCCTTCTGTCTGTAACGGCAGTCGGTCTTTGGGTGATTTGAGTACGTTTTGTATCTTCTGATGGGCTGTGAAGACTGTTTTATTTTATATTTTTATAGATATTTGCTGATTTTGTCTGTGGTGCCTTTCACATATGGCAGGAAAGCGTGGGTTTTGATGTCTTCCTCCTTATTTTCTTGCTCTTTATGTCTAGGTTCTCTCCATATGGCACGTTGGATTTCTGTTTTTGTATATCCATTGCTCCGTAGTGCTTGCTGCAGATGTTGTAGCTCATCTCTTAGATGTTGTTTGTCTGATATTGTTTTCTACCGGTGGGCTAAGGTGTGCAGTATCCCCAGTTTCTGTTTCGGATGATGGTTAGACTACGCGTGTAAATACCTGTCCGTATGTGTTGTCTTCCTGTATACAGTGTGGCTGAGCGTCCCCTCTGCGTTTCTCTTCACCAGTGTGTCCAGGAACGGATTTGGCCATTTTCTTCTGTTTTCTTGGTGAACTCAATGTTCGGATGCATGGAGTTTAAGTGACCAACCAATTCCTGTAGCTTCTGTCTTCCGTGTGGCCATACAACAAATGTGTCATCAATGTATCGATTCCATTGGGCGGGTTTCAGCGTAGATCAGCTTATGGCTTCCTCTTCAAAACTGCTTAGGTACAGGTTGGCTGCTGCGGGTGAGATTGGTGATCCCATTGCTGCACCCTCTTTTTGTTGGTTAAAATCCCCATCGAACTTGAAATAGGTTGTTGTGAGGCATACCATTGCCAGTTCTGCTAATCTCCGGTCAAACTGTTTTAAATTTTGATGGTTTCTTCAATGGGTATTTTTGTAAACAAGGAGACGACATCAAAACTGATGAGCAGGTCTGTTCCGTCGAGTGTGATTTGTTTCAGTATTTCGATGATGTGCTTTGAGTTCTTGATATATGATGGTGCGAGCTCCACTGTGGGTTGTAGTTCTTCGGCTATATATTTGGCGAGTTTGTAGCTTGCTGAACTAATTGCACTTACTATTGGTTGGTACGGGGTCCCCTCTTTCTGAATCTTTGGTAGCCCGTATAGCCTGGGAATTCTGCTGTCTTGCAGGTTAAACTCTTGTTTGTTCTTTTTTTCTTCACTCTGAATATTCTGCTTGATGATGGCCTTTGTTCGGATTTCGATTTTCTTGGTTGCGTCCCGTTTGAGTTTCTCATATACTGCGGTGTTGCTGACTTCCTGGTGCATCTTCAACTTGTAATCATCTGTGTTGACGATGACTCGCATTTATTTTGTCCGCTTGCAGAATGAGTGTGTCTGTATTCTTGTTTAGTTTGTTAAGCTCTCGCCGTTCTAAAACCGTGCAGTTAGATTTTGGTGGTTTCGATTTACGTATGATTTTGCACAAATATTGGCATATTTCTTCAGCATTCACTTTTGGGAGCTTGTTGTTAAAAATTGCACATTCTACTCCTGTGACTATTTCTTCTACGCAAGACAATGGAACCCTTTCAAGTGGACCCCGACCGTCGTCCATTGATCCTGGAATGCAGAAACTCTGGATGAGACTCAACACATACACAGTACCAACATATAAATAGGAGTCACACGTGACACATGCACACTGCGCCTGAGGATGCCTGTAACGTGTGAGGCGAAACGTCGCGAGGTGGAGAGAGGGAGCGATCGACGCGGCTGTCGTGAGAGAGCAGCTTTTCGAAGCAATCATAGCTGCAAATTATCATTTTCATCATTGATGATATCTCCAGCGCTGGATGAAGGCCTCCCACAGGTCACCACCATCTCTTACAGTTACTCTCGCTCCTGCACACGAGCTGGCTTTATCGGCTTACATGAGCAGTGGATGTCCTCTCAGGTGTGTTCCCTTCTTTTGTCGTCACTCCATCATTTGTCATAACCACTGACCGTCATCCCCTTGAAGTCGCATGTGCTGCTCAAACTCACTGGCTCGTCTTGATGGTCAACAAGTGTCCTGACGTTTGTATATGTTCTCTGACCCAATGTTTAATTAAATGCAACTATCCAAAATACTTAATGCATGTTTTAGCTTTTGTTTAACTTTCTTTGTCAATGGCACATGAGCATGATGATTTTAGTAACTTTGTTCAGTTTGCCAACATCATTGCAACCTACCCTTATCTTCTATTAAGTTAATACTTTCCACTCACATTTAATATCTGACTATGCCCACTGTCATGCGATATCCATTTGTGTGCCGCTGTCTTATAACATCAATTTTAGATTAAACCTGTGAACTTCTTCATGAATGGATGGCACTGTGCATCAAACAATCCTAGAGATCGTATTATGATTAGGTGATGTCGATTGCTTGGTGATTAACATCGGAGTGTAAACTTGTCAAGCCAGGCTGTGCGGGTGGCTCGCCCGGTGTCTTTGCCGCTGGTGAAAGGCATTTGGATTTACCCGCGGATTGTTTACATGCTGATGAAAGCCTACTCGCCAGTGTTTCAAAGTGGCTTACCATGCCTATTAATGGACCTGCCATAAAGAGTTTGGCTGTGTGAAGATTAGCGATGGATAGACTTTACGGTCGTGCGTGTGCCGAATAATTCGTCATCCAGAGCCGAGTCAGAAGACAATAGTAGGTAGAAGCTCGAGTGTGCTGAATAAATCAATCTACGAGTTAATCCACGCCTGGCTCGCTTTGAAATTTTTGTTTTAGCAAAGAGCGGTTTGCGTTTGGAATCGATTTCAATCCTTTAGCATCATCGCGGCCTTTAAGTGGTGGTGGACATAAAACCATTTACTTTTCTATTGACACAATGGGAGTTTTTAGCAGTAATGCATTTGTTGCTGTATATGTCATAGCATGGAGGAAGTGAATGATTTTCT
>JAZEWT010000009.1:9140669-9154962 GCA_036362905.1 Mordacia mordax | reverse complement strand
CCCCCCCCCCCCCGACCATCTTGACAGGGTGAAATCCGGGATGGAATGTCAGTCCATTGCAGAGCACCGATGAGAGTTTAGTCGTGAGGCCAATTAAACTAAATAGCATGTATTTTAACTATGCTCGAAAACCAAAGCACCCGTTGAAAACTGACGCAGGGACAGGAAGAACGTGCAAACTGTACTCCAAGATGGCAGAGTCAGGCATTGAACCCAGGTACTTTTAAGTGTGAGGTGGCAGCGTTACTGCGCCACCGTGCCGCCCCATACAGGAACAGTGTGTGGTGAAGTCATGGGCATTTAAAATAAAATTTTATTGTGAATGGGTTTACCACTTGCTAATCGAGAGCTCTTTATACACAGGCACAGCCGCACAAGTGTGCTGTGAGTGCAGCCTGGCCATAGTAGGGATGTTGTTCTGAAGAGGCACGGCTTGAAACTGTAGTCCTGTATAATCAATACACGTGCGGTGGCTTGGAAAACTACAACAACAACGGCAACGTGGTTGTGCTCCGGCCAAGAAGTATTTACTGTACAGTGTACTGTATAAAGCTTGGGGAGCAGTGGCATAGTCGTTAGTACACTGTTATAATAAACCATGTCACCTGACTTCACGTTCCAACCACACCTAACTTGAGGTGTGATTAATGTGCTCTAGTCCTCGACACTTGATTGAAAAAAGACTTTCTTTTAGCATAAAGCTCACAGTGATATATACTGTACCTGTGTTGTGCAGAAATGGATTTGTATTGAAATCATCATCGGCCATGGTCAATCCACGGCTGGATAAAATCACCCCAAAACCACTGCCACCGGTTATGACCTTGCGATGTAATAATTCACCCAGTACCTGCACATGAACAGAATTCATCCCTGCGCTTAAGCCGGGGATGTCCTTTCAGGTGCATTGGTTCCGTTGGTTGTCACTTCGTTATTAGTGGTGACCACCAGCCATCATTCCCTCAAGTGCCCAAATCCGCTCTCTCTTTTTGACAGTAAACGTGATGCCTCGAAAATGCACATGTTTTCGATTAACATGTTCTTTTCTCTTACGGTATAGCTTCAAGCATGCATCTCTTTTTTAATTATTCACGCACCGTTCAGCTTGTTTAATTTTAGGTGGACGCCTTCTCGACCGTGGTTCATTAAACCAAATTATTGCACAATTACTAATAACATAGTGTGGTTTTACTTGCTGCGATATACACCCACGCTACCATTACAAACGCGGAACTGTAACAGTCTGCCATACGACATGATTACCTACAGTCCTGTTTCAAAATAATACGGTGGATAGGTGCGTTTCTTCAGGGGAAGAGTGTGTGGGAGGGTGCAGGGAGTCATAGAATAGCAACGAGATTCCTACTATGTCGTATAAACCGGTGGCTGGTACGGTCAGGGTCCACTGAGTATTGCATGTGTCACAGTGGTCAGTTGAGTATCATGTGTCACATCACCCCATCAGTGTCACATGTGTTACGTCATCCGGTAAAGCACGGAATTCTGTGGTGAAATTAAATAGCATATAAAGGTGTAGCCCTGCAATTTCTTGCTCACCCCACTGCTGGCAGAAAAGCCTCCACTGGAAGGAAGTTCATGAGAGCACCTATAGATAGCATTTGGCCTAATATTTCACACTGGCCCTTCCAATCGACTTGCAGTCTGGGTACACACACAGCTGGGTGGACAGAGGCAGGCCCAGTAAACATACAACTTTGGCACGTGGTTGGTAACGGTTGGGCCAGCCTAACGTTCCGTGGTTACTGATGATCGAATTAAGAAACTGCCACTCCAGGAGATTGAATGCAACCGCAACCGAGGCAGTTGGTATTGAAACGGCGATCTTTGGATCGCAAGCTTCGGTGCGGTTACCCATTACAGCACGGCAGCAGAAATACAGTAATGGAAGAAAAAACCAGAGCCCCTCATCAATGTGGCCGCTTGGGAGTCTGGTGAGCAGATGGCTGGGTGGGTGAAGACGGTTAACACTTGTGCTAAGAGTCACGTGGAGAAGCGGTCGGTGAGCAGCACGGCGGATCGACGCAGGGTTGCTCTATTTACCGGAGGTATATGGCGCGCGACTCGAATTCTGGAGTTGCAAAGGCAAGCGTGGGTGTTTGAATGAAAGCTTTGCCCACGAATGACGGAGTGCTGGGAAATACACTACATGTGTACGTATGGAGAGTGTCTTTTTGCGCTATAGATTTCTTTTTCGCATGCGTGTTAACGGTAGCCTGTTTTGTAATGCCGCTGGCGTTGGTCAGTGAAATCATGATTTTTAAGGACGTCTCAAAGATGCAAAGCATATTCCCAGTAAGAATGGAACGTTCTTTGGCCAACCGCATGCCAACATTGCACGTTTACTGGGTGTTTGTGGTATAAGACTGGTGGTGACACCATCAGCTGGTTGCTTAATTAAAAAAAATATAACATCAATTCGATTGGGTTAACAGCGAATGTATATACAGTTTGTTTTTGATTGTTCTCACGCAGTGATTATAAAATGTAGTTATGATCTTGATAATGGAGAGCGGTGGTGCACTGCATTGTATGAATCCGGCATTCCGAGTTCAATTTATGGCCAGAGTTGACATCGGCGATGTTCTCAACCGAACTCTGCCCTCCGCGCCACCAAACCGCACTAACCCGCTGTAGCGGAGTCTGGTCAGACAGCTCCCCGTAACTTACACGGAATGGAGAGAGACGCATCGACAAAAGGGCCGTTAAGTGATGGCATATACTGTACATGCTATTACACGTTTTGTTTATACTCTGTGCTGAATTTATCACCAGTTTGAGCACAACTGGGACAGTGTGTGACACACTTAGCTACTCAAGGGCCAGTGTACAAGGTCGGCGATGGTCATTCCACCTGCGTTATATACGGCGCGGCGACCTTTCGTCGCTTGACTTCCGCGGCGCTGCTGTCAGCTCGGTGCGGAAATCTGCCGGGTGGTGAAGCTGCATGTGCGTTTTATCTGCTTCCCACGTTCTTGCGACGCAACGTCGATCCAGTTGTGCCATTATTTCCACCGGTCGATTGCAGCACGGTTTAGAGGTCTGCTCAAAGTTGTATATCCGACCCGCTGGAGGCAAAGATGTAGGCAGATATTGGGAAAGTTGTATCTGTATAAACTGACAATAATGCCATGTGTTAATAAGGGTGCTACATTTTTAAGAAAATCTGTTGCACGCTGCTTTGAAACTTGTGGAATATCTTCATGGTACTTCAGATGTAAGCAAATGCACGTGAGAATAAGAATACATTACTATATGTGGAAACGTTTGTTATATGAATATGTATATAAAATAGACATTACACTGCGCACAAATACTGGGCTGTGTGAGGA
The DNA here is from genome assembly GCA_036362905.1 of Mordacia mordax. Classification (NCBI taxonomy): domain Eukaryota; kingdom Metazoa; phylum Chordata; class Hyperoartia; order Petromyzontiformes; family Petromyzontidae; genus Mordacia; species Mordacia mordax. The sequence goes on along the minus strand of JAZEWT010000009.1, from coordinate 9,151,612 downwards.
GTTAACTGGGCAAGACGGATACGTCCTAATCTGATGGCGAGTTGTATTCTATTTGAACACCTGGCGTTTCGCAGGATCGTATGATCATGATATAGCAATGATATTTAAAACTTGTGATTTCTGCCCACTCCTTTTATGGGATTTTTCAGTCCAATCTTTTTTCACATTATGGGAAACGAGATTGAGTTATTTTAAACAATAAAACGCTTAATGGGGCACTAGCGAATGCCCTTCGGGTTAGCAGTGGCATGAGTGGGAAATTGCAGGGTTGTACTTTTATTATGTTCATCTCCGTAGCTCTGCAGCGCTTTGTGACCCTCGGGTGAAAGGCGCTTTAGAAGTGTTATTATAATATATTTTTCTTTTTACCATTACAACAGTACTCTGTAATTAACTACGGGTCTGCGCGACCGCGGGCTCCAAATAAGATAATGTGAAGTATTTATGGCGCAGTTCCACTGAACAGGCGTGCCAAGCCACAGTCTTGGTAAAGCCACTACAGTTCATATAGGTTCGTGGTTATGAAGATGGGAAGATACGTGGCTTGGAGATATTGTCACCTTACTTGAACACGGTTGCGACAATGTTCGGAAAGCATTTGCAGCGTTCTATTGTCTTCAGTGCAGCTGCTGCATGTAATTTAAGTCACACATAAGTGCTGCATTTTTAAGTTAATATTTGCTAAGAAGGGTTGCTGTAGTCCTGACTTTCAGGTAATGGGTGCTCTGTTAATGAGCATTATTCGACAGATCGTTAGAACCGTTTTCTGTGCATTACTGGTAACTGCGTGAATTTTTTTTTATAAAACCTCACTAGTTTGCTGCATGTAAAACAATGTCTGGCAATACACAGTGCCAATATACGTTGCTTCACAGTTTGAGCAAAATTTAATTTTGGTTCTACTTCGCAAATATAAGTGAACCTCTGATCTATTTCTCCCATAGACAGTGATGAATTTTTTTTATTCTATCGGTTTTCCCGCTCGTGAACATCTGACTGGTTTCGATTTTGTCCGTCTCATCAGCAGTTAGGCTTGTTGAAATTCTGATGGATTCCACAGATGCAGTTGGCGAGAACACTTCTATAAAATGTGACCCCCCACTTAGTGTCAACTCAATACTGTACACAAATTTAGTATGCATTACTGTGGAGCTTTGTTTTTATATCAAATAGAGCACAGGTAGAAGCAGACTTCTAGCAAAGGACTCAGAGGAAATATTTATGACAAAGGATCAAAGGAATGTGGGCAAGGCAGTGAACTGCCATTAACATTAGGCAACATATAGCACACCACATTCGTTTTTCAATCAGTCTCAGTATGCCTGAGGATGTCCCTGACATGGGAGGCGAAACATCGTGAAGGAGAGAGGAGCGCTCAACATGGCTATCCCCAAAGAACAGCTTTGGAAAGCAATCGTCACGCATCGAGACATGCATCTAGCCGTTAAACCCTGAACTAGTACAATGCCTGTCAGTGTCTGTGTCAGACTCCTGCCATTAGTGTATGGCAATTGTGAGATTAGTGGGGCACAGATAAGGTTCTTTATCAGGAGTCCCCGCCACCAAGTGTGGAGCACTGATTGTGTGAATGCTGAGGAGTGACGGGGGTTGTGCTATTACCGCTCACACATTGGCTGGATTTTTTGTGGTAATCACGTGGTGCACGCCAGGCTCGGTGCGACCTTTGACTTTTCCGCGTCTGGAATTACGTGCGTGCCGGTTCTTCTTGCTTTCAGAAGGCAGTCGTTTTTATAGCTATAGGCGCACGTGGTACGTATGCAGAATTCGTGACCAAGGGCACGTCGCAGCAAAGCAAAATAATATGATAGTTGGTGGCCGAGTGAGACCAGTTGAGAATATGAAACACTCATGTCAGCAAGTTAAGGAACACCATTCATTGTAATTTAAATACGTTGTAAGATATTAGATGATTAGATAATGACATATAAGCCCCTTACTGTAAAGTTGTTGAAACGTCTGCTTTATTAAAATGTTAGCTGGTGTGTGTTCCATCGTCTCATTAATAATTGAAGGTATACGAATGTGGTATTGAATTGTGCACTTATTAATTATGCAGGACATGTAATGCTATGACCAATCCCCCGAAGATGTTATGTTCTTAACGGATTTGAACGTGTTTTATCTCCAGAACATTACATAATTTGAAATGTCTGGACTCAAATGGCTGTGATGTGTGGTGGTCCCTTTTATCAATGTGTTGTCTGAATGTTTGTGCTTTTGCAGGTGAAGAAAATTGGAATTGATTTCTCCCAAAAACACAAAGGATCGCAACGGCCGTCTTAGCGTGCGTCACCTTGCACATCTCAGCGTGCGTCTAGATTGACAGACGGGAAGACGTGACGCTGCCTGGAACTCCTGTTTTTTGTAGCGGGCTGTAAAACGGCGCTCGTAGCCGTGCCGTGCAGTCACGGCGGGGGCTGCTCTTTCACCTCTGCCTCGGCTTGAAGTCTTGAGAGTGTCTGATTTTATCTCAACATGGTTCAAGGTTGAATGTTACTGATTTAATTCCATTAACTCGTGGTCGTAAAAGTTTTGTTAAGCCAAGAAGCCACGTGATTCCTTGTACAATTACTGCAAAATAAGCATTTTTATATCACGTACAGTATAATGAATGTACATAATTCGCACACATGACTACGTCGCGAGGATAAATGGATTGTTTTACTTAAGTGTAGGTAAATTGTGGGTGCATTTGCTCTTTTTTTTCCCCAAATATAGTAAACATGCCGTAGACATATAGTCTAAAAGTGTAGCCACTCCGTAACTTAAGCAGCTGTCACTCAGTAACTAAAACTGCTGCCACTGGGTAACTGTCCTCTGTACCCCCCAGAGAATTGCAGCAGAAAGATAAACACCAATCCCTATTTGTCCTTTCACTGTTATAGTATGTCACTCTAAGGTAGCCTGGAACACAATAAGTAAGTAGTTATGATGCAGGTAGAAGAAAGCACTTTGGATAATGGACAGAAAGGCAGCTCGAACGAGCTTGGAAACGGAGAGAAACAAACAGAGGAACAATCAGCTGGTGATAAGCACTATTTGTTCGACCTTACGCTCCCGCACAGAAATCCGGATGAGTCGTGCAACGCTAACCCACGACACAGCACCAGGGGCTGCGAGGGCACCCCTGAACACGGCTTGCGAATTTTGAGCAACTTAAGTTACAAAGCTACATCGCCGCTCGGAGATTTGAATGCAAACAGCATCGCCATCCGAGGAGGAGCGGGCCGCGTGGATATGTACGTTGGAGAGAAATGGGAGGCCCACCCTCAAGAGCTGTCTGCGTGTCTCACGAACCAAGTTGAAGGGGGTGTAGCCGTGGTCGGGAGCAATGGCAAAGATTACGAGGGAGCAGGCGTGACGGCGAGCGGCTGCCAAGCGGACGAATCGATTTTAGTGTTTGGAGGTCAGTGTGGTCTGTTGGAAGAGGAACAAGCAGGTGCTCAGCCTGGCTGTAACTCCACGTGCGTCAACAGCAGGGGATGTTACATGGACGAGGAATTTTCCACCTATGTCACTGCCAGCGTTGATTATGACCCGTGTCCAAGTCAGGTACTGTCGTGCAAAGGAGAAAGTGAGGCGCTAGATAACCAGTGGCATGTAGACTTTGATGAGCTGCCCGTTGATAATGATGAACAAAGCACGGATGAAAGGCTGGAACCTGGGCATGCGTCAGATGTTTCAACAACTGGACCTAACATCACGGTGGCTGTAGACAATGCCACTTGGTCGACCGATATTTTAAATGATTCCCAGGAGATATCTGCTGCCACGGAGACAGGGAGACGATGCAAGCAAAGCCACCTCGTTTCTGACAGCGACCCCGTTTCCTCTGACTGCATGGATACGACTGAGGCACCCAGCGTAAGCCAGTGTAGTTTTCGGCAGATGAGAGCCACTGGTGTTTTCTGTCAGGAATATTTAGCACAATCTGTGGGAGGCTCAGGATCGCAAAGTCTGGTGGCACAGCGTCATGGACAGTGGCAGATTTCTTCAGATGAATGTGATGAAGGCTTCTCGTCAATAAATCACTCTCATGGCAGAGATGGGCTGGATAGTTCTATTGAGCCAGAAAAATATGAATTGGGTATTCTGTGCAAAAGTAAAGTTGATTATTGTGAAGCAAAATCATCGAGAGCAGAGGATTTCCTGATGTCGAAGCCTGAAGATGTATTAAATGCATCTTCATTTCTAGTGCACAAAAGTAAGGCGGTTTCTGATAAATTATTAACTGAGACAACCACTTCTAATCCTCCTAGTAAACCTGTAGGCGTTGTTGCTAACGAAGGTATTGCCCAAGCTGTAATGGGACAGGAACGTAGGGCAAACCATGCCGTGGATAACCTGTATGAAGTAAAGTCAGAGGCAGCCTTTGTGCCAGATTGGGCCACTTTGGACAGTGAATCGATGGAACGCCTAAATAAGACCAAAAATAGCAGCTCAGTGTTCACTGTTCAAAGCGACAATAAAGTAATGCCTGAAAACGATTCTAATATAGACATGCCAAGCTTCGATTGTGAACGTTTGGCCACCACTGAATATTTTAATCCTGTAGACCAGAGCATTGACAGTAAGAAAGAAAATGTGGTGTCCTGCAGTGACAATGAAAATAGATCACCTGAGAATACTACGTTGGACACCTACGATTCTTCAGATGTTTTTCTTGCTAAAGACTACCTGTGTGACAGCTCCAGAGACTGTGTGGACACTTCCGTGAGCGAGATCAGCAGTTCTTTGGAATTTGAACGTTCTACAGCAGAGCCAATTAAATCCAGCAGGCAGGCCGAGCTTGATGCTCAGCAGATGGATGGGACGTGCAACTCAGGTTTGCTCACAGGTGAGACAAGAAGTGTGGCAGGTTCTCACATTGCTGAAATACAATTTCCAAAGCTCAAACTGAAAATGCCTCCTACTAAAAATGCTCCATCAGACCTAGGAGGTCCCCCAGCTCTTGTACAATGTGAGGATCACATGCAGAGCAAAACTCAGATTGAAAATCAGCTGGTTGTTGTTACAGATGATTTAAACACAGGTAGTAGCTTAGAAACTTACGATGGCATTCTAACGCGACAAGGGTTTTTGGATATTATGTCATTTGATAGCAATGTGTTTTCTTCTTTGCGCATGGAAACTCCTATGGACGATACAATCACATCTGACTCAGTGTTTTTGACGGAAGTTGAGCTTGAAGTGGCGTTGGAGAATGGGGAAATTCAAACTGAGAAATCAAATATGATCCAAGAAGATTTGGACAAAGACAAAGTTGATAATAAAACAAGCTCACTGATGAAAAAAACAACAAAGAGATCGATGGCTCGATTGATCCCACAACCAAATCTGAAAAATATGAAATCTAAAGTAGACACACAGGCCACACATTCTCCCCGCCCGCTAAAACGATCAGTGTCTGTCACAGAATCTAAGATGACAGACTCCCCTCTGTCAGCCAACAGTTCGAGATCTTCAGCTTCACTTAAATCGTCTTCGCCACGCAGCCCATCCAAACTGAACAGCACGAACAGCAAACCGCCGAGACCGACGGCCGTGGTGCTGCCGGCCACTCTGAGAGGAGGTGCTGACCGCCCAGCCACTGCACCGATGGTCGGCACGTCCCATGGGAGGGAGGTCCGCACGCTCAGCTTTGTCTCTCGCATCCCCGGACTCAGGAGGGCCTCGTCGAGAGTCAGGCTGTCGGCGAGCATTTCGGTGAAAACCGACAGCAGCCTGGCTGAGCAGATGTCCGAGGCAAGCTTCAACTCAACGGAGGTATGCTTAGGAGCGTGGCAATGTGTGAATTTATCAAGGTGCAGCAGTTTAAAGCACTTGTATTAGATGATGATTGAATAATTAATCTAGCATATTGTGAAAGGTACACTGCAAGGGTGCTAAGAGCTGCTCTTAACAGCTGCTCTTTCGGGATAGCAATGTCGAGCATTCGTCTCCTTTGTGATGATTTCTTTCATTTTGGGGGCATCATTAAACCTATCCCAACAGACAGCGCTTCAGATAAATGCTACATCAAATTATAAAAACATAAATTATTGCGATTTTGTCATACATTAAATAATAATAATTGCACTTCTAGAGCGATTTTTACCCGATGGTCACAAAGCGCTGCACAGAGCTGTGGAGAGAACGGCGTGTCGACAATAACATGAGTAGACCAATTGAAAGTCAAATGGCTATAAATTAGAGAAGGACATAAAATAAGAGATACAAATTATTAATAGATTCCATTTTTGGGTTAGGTCACGTAAAAAAATGTTTATCGTTACATGACCTAACCCAAAAATTGAATCTTGATAACATAGGTCACGAAAGCCCTCGAATTAAAGATAAAAATTATGTTAAACAAATGAAGGAAAGAATAAGTATTCCTGAGCAGGTGCGGGTCAACAGCGAGCCATCATCCCAGAACAACAGTGAGCCACATCAACAGTCCTAGCCAGAGGAATCAATTGTCATACATTAATGAATGCAATGGTGTAATACATTAGTGAATGCGTGGATCCGAGACTGTATTGAAGCAAAACATTTTGTTTTGATTACCAAATGTAAACAGGCATTGGGCATGATGTGTTCACTTGAACCACGTTCAGATATGAATTACGAAGATTAATTATGTGGGCGGCACGGTGGCCCAGTGGGTAGTGCTGTTGCCTCACAGCAAGAAGGTCCCGGGTTCGAATCTCGGCTTAGGTGCCTTTCTGTGTGGAGTTTACATATTCGGCCCGTGCCCGGGTTTTCGCCGGGCACTCCGGGTTCCTCCCACAGTCCAAATAACATGCGGCTGTATAGGTTAATTGGCTTGCAGACTAAATTGCCCACAGTGCCCGGTGATGGACTGGCGTCCAATCGTGGGTATATCCCTGCCTTGCGCCCTGTGTCTGCCGGGATAGGCTCTGGCTCACCGCGACCCTGTACAGGACTAAGCGGTTTCTGACAATGAGATGGTGAGATTAATTATCCGTGAATTTTATCATTGTATACCGGAGTAAAGCATGGATCAGGAAATATGCAAATAAGAGATGTAATATTGATTGAGGGATGGAATGATAGTGTGCCGAGTAGGAGCTTTTTATTTACATTATATTGATTATGATTACCCAGGAAAGTTTCACCCAAGTCTCATATTTTTAAAGAGGTCCCTGCCACGTGTTGTTTTAACATGGGGTGATAATTACTATGCATAATCCAGTGTTGATATTTTTTCAAATTTGGCAATTTAGCCTTGCACATAATGGCCTACTCTCGTAGGAATGATGCCACAAGATATTTTATATCTACTGTGTAGTGCATGGCATGCAGTTTTATGGTAGGGTTATGTTTTTTATTTATTGTATGGGTCCTTGGTTTCTTACTGTCAGAATGAGCTGTTATTTTGCTCAGTTTGACGAAAATAACCCATGTACATTCTGTGACGTACTCATGGACAAATTCAGTGTATTTTATATATGCATGCATGTGTTCAGATACGTTTATATTTGTACCATATGTACGTATTTTTTTTCATAAATCAGTTTTAATAAAAATCTTTTTTGTGTATAGTGTATATGGAATAGTGTTTAAATGCCAATACTGTTAAAATGCCCCCAAAAAAACCCTCAATTAAATGGCAATACCATCTGTCCTGGTTCTCCCAGTAGCATCCTCTTTAGAGATAGATGTCCTGGACAATCTGAGTGTTCCCAGAACAATGAAAAGACCCTGTTGTTATCATTTTTTATAATAATACACTTACGTTCAAGGCAGTGCATTTACTTGCAGTTCTCTCCTCTTCCATATCATGAGATATATATATTTTTACAGTGAACTCTAGTTATTTCCTCTCTCGCAGATGGTAACCAACCCAATGGTGCAAAAATAAAGCATATTTACCATAACGACGTGCTTAGTGCCTGTGATAGGTACAGTAGTTTCAAAACGTGCAAAATACGTATCTAAGTCAGTGAAGATTTTAACATTAAATATTTATGCATTTTCCACCCGTCCCTGCCGCATCCCATTATCGTCAGACTCCGAGCGAAACCAGCAGGTCCGCTGAGAACAGTAAAAAAAGTTTGGCCTCCAGCTCATCGGCCGCGGACCGCCCCATGCGGCCTGCGCTCGCTGTCCGCCCTGCACCAGGGCCGCACGCAGGGCCTGGGGTGGCATGCCAGGCCTCGCGAACGCATGCTCAGGCGAGGGCCAGGCTTTCTCCACCTGGATTTAGGCTGAAACGGAGTGAGTTTTCGATGACCTCTCGCCTCGGAGGCACCGTGATGGGGAGCTCAAGCCCCCCAGAAGCAGGTAAGGGCATTTGAAGGGCATTTCATAAGTTTGCGAGCACTTCAAGTTTCACGTAATGCCGGTATTATTTGACGGTCCCACGACCGTGTAAAATATGTTGTGATATGTATAAGGAAACAGGTAATTTTAGGTAATTTGCACAAATGAATTACATTGTCACGACACATGCTCTTAAAGAGATTATTGGTTTATAACCTTCATAATGGTGGTTGTATGGATGGCATTGCTGTTAGTATGAAAGGATCAACGTTTTGACAAGCGAGTGATTACTCTGATGTTAATGTGTTCATGGAAATTCACTCTTTATATAAGTGAGTTGTAAAAATAGATCTTTGTTCTGCTGTGTACAGCAGGTAATGTTAATATTTTAAAATTGGAAAATTAAAGGTATTGATATCAAGATAATGCGGATGTAATAGTGAGAAAAACAATGTTACAATGTTTCTCAGAGCAGCTGTTTGAGGTGCATAATGAGAAGGACTAGTTATAAAAACTGATTAGCATCAGTATAAAGTAGGAACAGCTGTCTCACACAGCCCTAGAGGGTGGTCATGACACCACACAGCCACCGGCGGAATTAATTGGAAAGCAGCTGGCGCCGAACGTTGTGGCTGTAAATTAAATAGCTGTAAAATTCAAAAAGAAGAGATATTTTTTACCCTGAGGAATTATAAATAGGCTTTATCATAGGTTCGGCGAGGTGTTCGGCGAGGTGTCTGAAGTTTCGCACCACGTGCTGGGGAGCTTCTTCCAGAAAACATTCAGTTTGAGATTGAAACGTCACACGTTGTGCCGGACAACGCACAGCACAACCCAATATCATGTCGACGAGGTCTACAACACAACCGCAACAACCTACGCAGTATATTCCAACATGTACACGTTACTTTAATGTTAGGCTTTAAGCTGTGATCTTAAATGTTGCCTCTGATATTTACATTTCAGGATTATCATCATCCTTGATGGATTGTGATGATGCCTCAGTAGGAAGAGAGGGCCTCCTGCTTTTTAATAATAATAATTGCACTTCTTTTTAAAGAGAGTTTTGCTCTCTGTTTTATACTATTTGGGCACAATATTTTTCAATAGACGAGACAGTTACCCATACTTTGCTGCAGAGTATGCAGGTAACTACTCAAGCTGCTTATTTAGTATTGTTATAATATTACATAAATGTCTAACACCTAGTTTACAAGTGGAAATCCACTACCTCCAGATTGCAAGTGTAGTATGCCAACTATTGCACTGTACAACAACATTTCTATTAAAATAATGTTCCTTACAGGAATTGTCACGCGTATAATCCATGAAAGAGAATGCACCGGAGAGTTAAAGGACCGGATTTCTGTTCGAACATTGCGGCCCCACTGTGCTCAGGGCATGATGCGTTAACTGCATTAGTGCGGTGAAGGTTGCGGAAGGACTTGTGATTGCAGTGGCCTGTCAGTGGTGACGCTTATCCAAAAAGCCGATGATAAGTAAATGCCTTATAGTCAACGTACATCTTTGGGCAGTGCCCAAAGATGTGCAGTGTACATTATGTACGTGTTGTGTGCTATCCTACATTTTGATTCACGTAAGCTTATTACCCGTTAACTCATTTAGGAATCCGACCTTTTTATTTAACGGTGGCAGTCCTGTTGCTTTAATTTTTTATGACGATTAAACAGTAAGGCCATTCCCGTCAGTCGTTTATGCACAATGCAGCGGCGATGTTAGGATTTATATCTGATGACAAGGCTCAGCTGACTGAGTGACCGACTGATATGCGAATGATGGGAGCTATTTGCGGTATTTGAAATGAGGATTTCCAGAGCTTTTTTTTTTAGGCCAAGACATTCATGCACCCTTGGTCCACTTTGCTAAGAAAAGTGCCACAGAACTATCTTACCGCGTTAGTGTGAAGGCTGGAGCAGGATCGGCCAACAAAGTGAAGGCATGATGTTATTTTTTGTATTAACGCACCACCCTTTCCTGTTCACACGGGGGAAGTCTAGCACTGGAAACATTGAAATATTTCTCATGCTGTGAACCTCGGGTGGCCCATAAACAATGTTAGGTAGCAGTCTGCAATATCATAACGTTTGCTAATCTTTCCCGGATTTCCACAAACATTCATAAAAGTATCAAACTTCTCACCACTTACTGTCAGTGGGGTTTGTTTTATAAATCAAAATTACGTTATACTAATGTTTTGTCTGCGTACAAATATATGAAGCCCAGACTTTAGCATTAATGTTTTATAATATAAAACGTGATATATTTGCAAAATGCAGTGCAGGTGGAATATTGATTTATGTTTAGCTATAAAGGCACTCACTTGGTTTACAAGCAAAATAATTGACCAATTGGCCATTAGATCTTTGCAACTTCACTTTCCCCACTTGCTATTTTTCTTCCAGGTATCATATCGTACAGGATGTTGGTGACAATGGTCTTACCCACAAATCTCTGCTATTTTAACTTCTGAGATTGTCCATTGTTGATATGTTCATCCATCTCGAAAGACTCTTGATATAATTCAATCTCTGGCGTCCATGATATCTCTTTCCTTCAAATTTTCCAGTTATAACCAGGTTTTGAATTCCCTCTCTCATTATGTGCCCAAGAAACTTTGACTGTCTCCTTCTAAT
>JAZEWT010000009.1:9113172-9139854 GCA_036362905.1 Mordacia mordax | reverse complement strand
CCCAGTATATGATCCTCAGAATTGTCAAATATTTATCATCAATGTCCGGTTCTTTAATCATTTTCATTTGCTCCTCGTATTTTATACTATCGAATGCTTTGTTATAGTCAATTAAAGACAAATAGAGATCTTACTTTATTTCAGTTGCCCTTTTTGAAAGCATTCGGAAAAAAAAATGGCATTTCTTGTACCTCTATCTTCAACCAAACCACATTGAACTTTTGCAACCTCTGGTTTTGGTCTGATTCTGGCTGAGCATTAACGATTTTAATAGGATCTTTGTGACATGGCTCATTAGACTAATGGTTCTATGGAGGTCACATTCAATGGCTTGCTATTAAAAGTCAAATTATTGTCACTTCATTGACTGGCTGATTTTTCCAGTGCACCTTAGGCCAGGCTGGTTTTGATTTGTTGCAGCATTGACGCTGTATTGGATCGCACTGCTCAGCTATTTAAGCATAAATACGAAAACGTCCAAAGCTCGACTGGAGTTGATTAAGTCGGCATGCGCCCGCTGTGCCGAAACTACTGAAAGACTGGATGCTCAGTCTCAACATACCCTGCGTGACACAGTTGGGTAATCATCGCAGCTGTGTTTCCCCCTTGTTTGTAACAGCAGCTTCCCAGTAGAGCAACGCAATCCCTAGACAAGCGTTTGTTTACAGAGCCCTTCCAACTGTTTGCTCACACTCTGTCTACTTAAATCATTCATTTGTTTATTCCTTTACCACGGCACTGTCACCACAGCGTGTATTTCAGCGGTGACAACTTCAACGAGGCCGCCGGTTATGTCATTTGGCATAGAGCCCCCTTTGGTCTGTGCCTCGGCAGGGCAGAGCAAGACCCTGGCACAGCCCCGTTCGGCTGTGGGCACGGGCAGGCCTCCTCGAGCGACACCCAACTCTTTGCTTCCGGCGGCGACGAAATCCACGTCCGCCCGGGACCTGCCGACCCCCACGTTGACTGCGAGAGCGACGCCGGCTATTTCACGGCCATCGTCCGCACCGAGTCCCGCTCAGGCAGCCAGGCGACAGTCCGGACCATCCTTGAGGCCGCTGCGCTCCTCAGTCGTGGGGTCACGACCCCAACCGGCGACTTCCGCCACCCGTCCCCGCAGCACCAGCAGTTCGTCCGTCGGCAGCAACCAGTCGTGCCCCAGCAACCAAAGCTCGGTCAGCAGGATCTCCAACGGTAGGGTGTCTCGCGTCTCATTGTGCACTGTACTTGCGATACTTCAACTGTGTTGCAGCCTGCATAAAGTTCCGTGATGGTGCTGTGCAGCTCTCCAATGTGTTTTCGGGTCATACCGTGAGTTATTTGGGACGATGTCCAGCGCTTGGCTCAGTGACTTTCTTCGAGTTCCCGTGCTGGAGGAGAAGCGTGGGCTATTGTGCTGGACGACACGAGAGTAGATCGGAGAAAGCCTCCTTTCACGTCTGATGGGTGGAATGTGCCCATGAATGCGAGCCACCTTGACAGCAGTCTCTTGCTAATTTATGCAGAACTAACATTTTCAGTTTGTAGTTTTTTGTGTGTGGTTTAAATAAATGCATTGGTTTAGCTTGACTTACAGTACTCATGTTTTTAAAATGGTTATTATAAATGTATAATTTGGATTGAACTCTTAACACCAGACAACCTGTGAGTGCATGTTGAAGAGCATTCTGTTCTTTTGTATTTCTAGCTTCCTTCATTGAAATGTGTCTTATAAGCCATCTCCGATCCCTTTAGCGTTTAGAGACGATTTTCAGAACCATGCTAACCTGTTCTTTTTCCACTCTCGCATAGCTTGTTTCTGCAGTGTATTTTTTCTGACTAAGCAATCTCCACAGATTTGAATCTCTGAAGATAATCCAATGAGGCCTCCTTTAAAGCCACAGGGCGTAGACAGATGTATTGAAATTTTTTTTCAGTGCTAGTTCAAGATTCCTGCATAGTATGTAACTGTTTGCAATTTGACTTGGACTTTGGATACATGTTTGCGCAAAAAACGCAAACAATCCTAGCACGTGATTCACTTGTACAAGAGCATGTGTTTTACATTGCAACACTCTTACTCCATTATTTAATTTAGAATATATTCCCCTTTTTCCATTCCATCGTCAGTTGTATACAGTCAGATGTCAAGCCATTCTGCTCCATTCAAAGATTGTAACAAGCATAAGGTTTACACTTTTATTATTGTCTCTTTGTTGAAACGAAATGTAATAACATCCATTATTTGCCCAAGAAGTGTTCATCCAAGTCACAAGACTTTTTGAAGAGGGTCTTACTTTTGGATATTTATGCAGTTTTAATAATGTTCAAGTCAAAATGATTGGTTGCCTAAGTTAGCATTAAACAGTGCTCATCAGTGTTATACCCCTGAGCCTCTATTGGTGGAAATTCCACGTTTCTGTTGCATGGCGTGCGACTCCATAGGACAACGACTTTTGACTGGCTTACAAAGTGGTACTTGTTTTATGAACCTCGGAGGAATGATGAGCTGAGTCAATCCCGACCAGGATTTCAATTGCATTCCTTTTAATCATGAGCCACTCTCTTTACCATTAAGCCACCCGGCTGCATTTTATTTTTCTCTTCCTGTTAATGAGTGTTTGGTGTCACGTTGGTGGAAACCGGAAAACTTAGAGAACACTCGGCCCATCTGAGGGGCTTACTCTTAGCACCGCTTAGAAATAATATTTGCATTTTGAGAGCTCTTTTCACGTGAGGGTCACAAAGCGCACAGAGCTGTGGAGTGAACGGGATGTGAACCACAACATCAGAATAGAACAATTGAGTAAAATAATGACTATAAATCTTGAATGACATCAAGTAACAAGTAGAATAATTGTTAAAACGAAAAAGGAAGGAATACGTGTTCCTAAGTAGGTACAGGTCCACAGCGTGCCATCATCGAAGCAGACAGCAGTAAGCAGCATCAACAGTCCTCGACAGAGGACTTAAAGAAAGATAGATAGATGATGTTTAGCTTTATAATAGCAGACGTACTCAGTGAGTTTGCAAGTTTTAGAGGCGAGATTCCTGCCACACAACAAACGTCCGAACTGACCAACGAAACAATATATAAAACTAAATCATATAAACTTAATCTAAGCCCTCCTCATATTTGGCAAAAATGATTGTTATTGGCCATCAGCAAGCTCAACTTGAGCTTCCAATATGTGAAGTGATTGGGATTGTTTAGGATAATATGATGAGAATTATTGGTGTTGCAAATGTAAGGCACATGAAACTGAAGCATGTGCTTCCAAACGGTTCTTTTATATTTTCGAGTGCTCGTTTACAATGCACTAACGCCAGCGAACCCCAACCTGCTGTGTTGCTGTGCATCACTAACGCCTGTGCTGTCTATTCTCTGCATGTGCTTGTAAAGCGTCTATCCACCCTGCCAGGCGAGTCTGGGACATCCGGGCACGCATAACCATGCCGCAGTTTGTTGGTGAGATTTACTAACTCCTCGATGTTCCAACACCTACCCCTTGCTTCCTTTTGCATGCATAAGACAAAATTCCCCCATAGAGCCTACACAGATTGTTGGGGTAAGTTCGGTTAGTGAACACATTAAGGTTGGCACAGAACACGAAGGGGAAGTGTGGGCAGCAACACATTTTAACAGTTTTTATCTTGTTAGTGTTCATTTTTAAACATCGAACCAGCTACTCGAAAAAGACCGATTCTAGCTATGGATGATTCAGGGATGGTTCGGATTTCACTGATGATATCCATTACCGGGAGTCAAAGTAATAAAACCACGTTTTGCAATATGTGAATCTGTGCACTATCACACCCGGTGATAGTCAATGGTGTTATGGCAAAAACATGCATTAAGCAGTTCCAAGTGCTGTTTATTGACTCCTAATTGATGTGAAAGGTAAGTGATTTACATTTGAGTTTTGGGCCAGATTCATATCTTTATGAAACGGCAGAAACGTTTCTGACTTGTGAGTCACTTCACTTTAGGAGATGGAGACATTGCACGTTTTTACAAACGATTGATGGCACTTTCATTTGAGCCTTATGCAACGATTTTTCTCGTGGAAAAAATATAGTAACAATTGTTACAGCCCTTTGTTAAACCTCTGCTGGCTGAATGTCTCTCCGCATCTGTTGTTGAGGTTTGTTTCACCATACCTTGCAATGCTTGTTGTGGGTTGAGGAAAGAGGGATAGCCTTGCGAGGGGGGTGGGCCTAATTAACTCAGATGTCACTCACCACTGATGTGATGTTAGCCATGGCTGGTAATCGAAATCCGGTCTAGAAGTTCATAAGGCAGAGGGGTGACTCGCTAGATATTAGGCAGTACGCATGCCGGTAACAGTAATCGGCAGTCATTGTGGTTTTCTTTTCTGGGTCAGGACTGAATGAGAAAGTAAAATTCGTCTGCCGCCTATGGTTTGCGCTTGAAATGAAAATTCTACGGGAATTGCAGCCCGTTCGGTCAGTGATTGAGCAAAAAAAATGTCCCGTGACATAATTTGGCACGGGTATGTTTTACAATTTGTATGTTTACGAGGCATGCTGCCAGTAGTGCATGCAGATGCCCTCTGCTGGACGCTACACAATGGATTTTGTTCGTGGCACAAAATGGTATGATCGTTATCGTACAATCGTAGCATTGTTTTGTCCCTGGTAAATTGTGGCACTGGAGCTTCTTGTCACAGGGGCCTATCGATGCCCCATTTTAGGGTGTTCCCTGAAATGAGTTCTCTTGCTATGACACTAGTTCTAATAGTCGTGAGAGTGTGTTCAGTTATAATCTGTCTTTCATCTTAATCTTTCACTTTCATATTCTTAATTACTTTGCAGCATGACGTGACTCGGAATGATTGTGTGTCAGTAATTCTCAGAGCCATGTGTAAGTCACACTGGATAAGGGCATCTGCTAAATAATAATGCACAAACGAAGATGCTGATTTCGAGTAGCAGCGACTTCTGTCTGCATTGTAAACACAGCATATGTGTGCCAGATTTCAGCAAAGTCCACTATAGCGCCACACACTTGGACAAAGTTAGTCCCTTAAAATCCTCTCTTGACCATGTCCATGGATTCAAAGTCAACATCAACCAGATGTAATGCTTCTCTTTTCAGTTACGAAACATATCTCCCAAATGGGGTTGCTGACAGAGTGTAACGATTACAACATGGCAATATGCAGGTCACCAGTTCGATTTCATCTCCCAGCGTGGCAATTGAAACAGTGGTACAACTATCTTAAACATTGCTGCCTCTGTCCACCGAGCATAATAAACGAGTACAACCTCACTCGATCCCCAGGTCGCGTGTTGGTAGCGAGAAGTGTTAGTAGCACATCCATCCAGTAGGGAAGATGATTCAAATACCTTCTAGAAGAGATGGGGGAATCTACACAGGGGTCGTTATAGCAGAGGCCCTTTTTTACAGCAGTGCCGTGAGCAAAGACATTTTAGGGCTGCACCTTTACCTTATATTCAATGAACGTTTATTCAAGACGACTAAGTTAGCAGTTGCTGCTAATTATGAAGCCTGAATGTGAGGGAACGACACTGCCTGTTAGGTCGCTCGTGCGCGGAGAAATGTGACTTTGGAGTACGCGCCCTTTGACCCTCGTGTACACAGTCGCAGGGAGGCAAGGCTGAAGGTCTCGTGCACCACACGACGCCGTCATGGCCATATAGCGTTGCTGTGCCGCTCTGCCTTGGGAAAATGTGCGGCTATTTTTATAGCGTTGGGTTGGCATGGGTTGCACGCACAGCCAGACATCGTTACGTGTTTCAGCAATCATCTGGCTTGCAGAGCTTCGGCAGGGAGCGGGCAGGCCTGTGTTTAACCTGATTAAACTGTATTTTTACATGCAATGATGTTACAGATATTATATATGCTGTCACTGTTTATTTAAATTGCTTCAGTGTAATTTTTTGAGACTCTAGGCTGTTTAGCACGCTCATTCCAGTCATGGAGTTCAATTGCAATCTTCTAAGTATACATGTTCTGCCTTCTGTAATTCCACTGCTGGTTGACAGTTTTGCAAGTCTGTGTAATCTACTGATGCATATGAATGACAGATATTTATATGACCATGTAGCACCACGCCGATTAATGTGGGTTGGCATAGGCAGGGAGCATAGTATAGTACAAGACTTTATTTTGATGAACTGCCTACAAGTAACCCCACATGCTGTAACATTGCCCTCTGGTCACCCATTCAAACGCTGTTGGAGGCCCAACATCTGCTTAGCTTCAAATATCTGTGTAGCTTGAGAGTCTTCCAGGTGGTTCGGTCATAAGCCATCAGCCAAGATGTGCGCTAAGTTTATTTAATCACCATAATTAACTTTCAGTGATGCATCTTATTCCTTAATCTTAGTGATGCTACAGTCTCTTCGGTGATGTCAGGGCACCTCATTTTTTTCAGTGGGCTAGATAGAATGCATTGTGGTGGAAGAGCACGGAGTCACTTGGAGTTGCTAAGCGTGAGTTTATGTAAAAGATCGCGACCACCGCTATGAGTTCACTGTTTAACAGTAACAGGCCTCAGGGTATGTATCAGCATAGCAAGCGTGTGCCCTCCATAAATATCGCTCAAGCATTGGCTCAGCGTGTTATGTTGAGCCTGGTCTCTGGCGAACGTTATTGTCAAGGGTGACGCTGTCTTACTATGATTGGGCAAGATTTAAAAACTGGGATCAAAACGAATTGCAGTACTGGCCCACTCACTGATCTATTGGGTATTTGCATTATAGTTTTAATTGTACTAATGTACTATAGTCCTTTGTCAATCCACTGCTGGATGAATTCCTCCCTATGCCATTTCAGTTAGGGAATTTGGACTGGTGAATGTGTGGGGGAGCCCAGGGCTGATTCAACTATCAATAACGATGAATTGAACTCAGGTTCCTGGAGTCATAGCGCAGTTCGCTAACCACTGTGCCACCACTACCCCACCCCATTTTCATTATATTTAGAACTTTAAATCTCAGTATAGCTCTACTTTTAGGATGACAGTGATTTGTAACTTTGATAGTAGGCCAGGTTTTCAGCAAAACCATTAACAAATTTGCTTCCAGCAACTCCGGATGGGGAGTGCATGTGTCAGAGAGGTGATTTACAACCAAGCCCGACGAATGAACATCGAGATTCAACTGCGCGCTGCCCCGTCTCCGTTTACAGACGTTCTGGCAGTGGCCAAATATTTAATCTAAGCATTATGTAGCAAATGCACACACAGTGTTTATGTAACCTCTGTGTTTTATTTTGGGGTGCCCAGCTGCCTTGGCAGTCTTCCCCGGTCGCCCACTCCATTGCACGTCGCTATGTTGCTTACACCTTTTATAGTACGATATGGAAAACTGAAGTGACAATGTATGCACACTGCTTTCAATTGGACGGCCGCGTCGGGGCAGGAGGCATGCGGCACGTGAGTAGTTAGCGGAGAGTGGGGTTGTTGGGCTGCAGTTGCCTGCTTTTTGTTTGTGGCTTTCGCAAGTGCCCCGATGCGCACGTGGTTTTTCTCTCCTCCTTTCATGCCTAATCGTTTTTGACAGTCTGAGGTCAAGCGCAAAAATGTAAGCTGGAATGATGAACACGGTGCCCTTCGGCGCTTCTCCGTAAAAAAAAAACGAAAGCTAGAAGATAACGCGGACGCCTTAGGAAATCTTCGTATGGAAATGTCGACCTGCTGACTTGCAGCACGATTGGAAGTTTTGCAGCGCAATACTCACTGACAAAACGCTATACAGGCTGGCTGACTGTGGATCGTGTTTTTCTGATGGACGTGCGTGGCGCATCAAGGAACCCAGCCGATCAGAGTCGAAGATAAGCCCCGGTTTCTGGATCGCGATCCTGGACGGCCAGATAGAACATGCCGAGTCGTGTCTGCTTTACCAGCACAGCCGGCAGCGCGTGGACTGCCTCGTCAGCTCTGCGTGGCACGTATGGGATATGATAATCGTTTTTTTCTTCTATAGTCTCGGCCCATGCCCTGTGTTTCCCCCCTTCTTCTCGCTGTCGACTCAGTCATGACCGTGCTGTCACTGTGCTGCGGGGGACACTGGTACTCACACGAGCTTACCCTCCTCTTTGTTGCCGTCGTCGGCGTGCCTGCACTCCCTCTCCTCACCTCGCTCGTCAGCTTTTGCGTCCGTCGAGCCCCCTACCCCTTCCTTTCCTGTAAGTGCCTTCCACCTTCTGCACTATAACTTCACATTTTAACATTGTTGTATTAACCATTTCTCGTTTTGCTAAATTTGGATTCGTTGCTTCACGCGTTTTTTTGCGTTGATAACGATCAAATCTCGTGGAGATATTTCGTTCCGGACGTTGAGGATAATGATTTAAAAGGTCGTGGCTGTGCACTAAGGCGGCGTTGGAGTGGATACATGACGACGTGTAGCTGCAGTAGTTAGTGTGTGCGCCTTTGAGCATTAACGTAAGTCAACAAGCGCGCTTGTTGGTGTGTGGGCTGTAACGTTGCCGCAGTAACAAGCCTGAGCTGGCGAGGAATGTCGGTAATTCCTTAGGAATTGCCGTACAATGTGGTAAAGTGTGGCAGTGCCTAGAGAGCCGTTAGCCGTGAGCCCCGGGTGCCGTGTGGAAGATCCGTGGTACCTGGCCTGTGTCGTGCCACACACCAGATGTGGCGCTGTGTCAGCTGGCAGCAGCTACACAGCAGAGACCCCCCACCGTGTCTCATCACTGGAAATATTTTGTCGATGCTAAATTTGCGCGTAAGATCCAGAAACATGGACTGGTACAGGATCTCCCCTAAGTTGCCTCAAACTTAAATGTTTACCTAGTAAAGGGTATGAACATCAGCTGTGGTGCGTAGACAGTGAGGGGCGTGGAAGGTTTGTAGTTGTGTTGCTGGTTAGTCGACCCCTTAAGGTGTCAGTGCTGACCTTAATCGGTGATTACTTACACCACTTTCCCAGTGGTCTCTAAAGGTTGCAGAGTGAGAGCCACACAGTACACGATGGCATGGAAGAGAGAGCGCGATGGTTTTTCTTGATCGTCGAGGTTTCTCCTCTTCGCCACAGGGCACGGAGGTCGCCGCAAGCAGGCCCACCACAAAAAAACGGCACCGGAAGCAATTAGCGAAAATAAAATGCCCCATTGTGCACAAAAATAAGCACAAGCTTTGGAGCTTCATCTGACCTCTCGTGTGTGTAATTTTGTAAGAGGGTAGGATTGGAGGGGGTGAGGAGTGCCTCTTGTAGCCTCACCATTGGATAGATGCTTGAGCTTGCCTTGTTTAAGCCAGGCACTCTAGTGGTGTAGTGCAGGTCCGTGCCTTAGCTGCAAGCCCAGCACTGATTTGGTTTGGAGTTTTCATAGAATAGACAGGATGCTTATGCAAAGCTTTGTTTGCTCTGCAAAGAAATATGCACTGCAAATTGTATTGTGCAGTACTCTACCTTTGCGAGTTTCTTAAATTTGCCCACCCAGCAGTAAAACTGGGTTCACTCGTCTGTCGATCAGCAGATCGTGGTGTGGTGGAGTAAAGTGTAAGTGCCTCTACCTCTTCACATGCGTCTGGCCAGGTTGGATGCCTGGGCCAATTACATTCTGGGAGGCGCTATATGCAGCTCACTTTTAGCAGAGGTCCTTTAGGTCAGTCGCGGTATGAGCCAGCAATTATAGAGTTGCACCTTTACCTGTTGTAAAGTACCTCAATAACGTTAAACAGCATGCATAAGTTAATTAGCGTGCAGACTAAATTGCCCGCAGTGCCCGCTGATGGGCTGGCGTCCCAACGTGGGAATATCTCTGCCTTGCGCCCTGTGTCTGCGGGGATAGGCTCCGCCTCACTGCGACTCTGTACAGGACTAAGCGGTTTATGATAATGAGATGAGATGAGATGAGCATTATTTAAACCAAGGATCAGTCGAGAAGTTGGCCATATATGTCATAAATGAATATAGTTTTTAAACTTCGCATTTCTTTTTTTCAGTAAGGAAATCGAATTTGGGTAATGTTTTATATTTACCAGTTAAGTGAAAAACATAGTAGAGCATTTCCTTGGGCTGATAGTGCGTTTCCCAGCAAACACGTGTGGCAAGCCAAGAATTAACTTGGTGCACAAAATCACTTGAGGGCATCGGTGGCCGTGTACATAACGACAAGCCACTCTGTGTTTATCCATTGTTGAAGCTGAGTCTGTAACGTTGCATCTATTACTTGGTTTAAAATAGATTCGTATGCTCGTTACACATAACATCGTGTGTGTGTGTGTGTGCGCGCACGTGAGAGAATAGATAATTTTCCGTTTGTATTCTGTATATGTAATTGGTGATCTCTTCAACTGCTAAAAACACTGCAATGCACTAAACAGAGAATCAATTCACATATAAAATCGCAACTCCCAATCGTGATACACCATTGAATCTCTGTTAACTGTATGTATAAGCCCTTCATTAATTTTACATGGGTGTATTTAGAATGCTATGACTGGACGTGCACATTAAAACTAACAAACCTTGCCCCTATCTCGCTTGTCCTGCGCTTAGAACCACCCATGTCATTCCGTGTAGTGCTCCGCTGGTGATATTATGCTGCCAGGTATAAACAGCAAGACGTATGGCTCACTGCAAGTGTGCAATTTTCATAAATCAGAAGAGCAGAGTCACGGCTAAGGAATGACAACACGTGTAATGCACTCGGCATTCTGGGCAGCTTTGAAAGTATGGGGAGGTTTGTGCCAGCACTTTGTTTGATAATGGAGATCCATTATCTCCTATATATAAAACTATGAACTCAGTCACCATAAGCTCGGATCCTGGCCATTTGTCCATGAGCCCATTCCAGATACTTCATTTGTGAAAAACACCTGAGGTAACATAGCTTTGGTGCTTACAATTTATCTTCTTAGCTGATTGCAGGAAATATGTAATAGCCATTAGAAATGAGTGGTTTAGCAAGTAACACACTCTTGTTAGCAGTGTAAATAAATCGGTTCCACAAAAGTCCTTGTCCTAATCTTTACTTTAATCTGCACTGACTCGATGGTGAAATATGGTCATGCAACTGCTATGGCTTACATAACATGGGGAACCCTACATCCATCAGTGGCTTGACAAACGCACGTTATTGGATGCACTTACTATAAAGCATTCCAGCTAATGTGTTTGTAATTTGAATTTAGGTTGTTCATTGTAGGGCTGTGTAGTTGAACCTTTTGTTGGTTTCATGTACTTGTTTCTGCATATACATTTACAGAGATTGAGCATACCTGCAGGTGTCACAGGGCTCAGGCCAAAGCACAGAACCGAATTTGTTATCAAATTGTAACCCCCCTCCCAATAACGACAAGGAATCAGTATTACTAGGGAGGAGAATTAGTTGTCAAATGACAAATACACAGTATACAATAATATTCATCATGAGCCTTGATCAACCACTGCTGGATAACTGGATGACGACTATCTCAGTGCATATCACTCAATGCTCATGCCCTTGCTGTGTAACAATTCAACTTTGAATACAGGATCATTCATTTATAAATATCCTGCCAATCTAATTACACTTAAACTTATTCTATCTTATAATATTACTCGTCAGTGAGATGCAGAGCTCTCCCTTTCATGGCATCCAACTATCTCTTTAAGTCCAAATTAATGTTTGCAATCAGTGGGGTATCAATGCATGGATCGATCATCCAGTATTCACATTGTTGTTGCATTTGGCCCATCATTGTAGGCAGGTGATTGAGGAGCAAGTACAGGTTCTCTCTGTCATACATCTTGCTGTTGGCCACTTGCTGGACCTCTTGAGAGTCTCATCCAGCACTCTGTCCCCCTCCCCCCCTGCCCCGAGGTGCAGGGTCGACTTCACTGCACAGCGTTGTGTCGCGGCACTCTGCGAGCCCTGGCAGGACTCCCGCACGGACGCCCACCGGCACTGCACCTCGCCCGGCACTCGGCACGCAGGCCCGTGCCAATGGTGAGTTCTGCACTCCCAGCGTTGTCTCTCGTTTTCTCTTTCCTTCATTACTTTATAATAATAATAATTGCATTTTATAGCGCTTTTCACCCGAGAATCACAAAAGCATTGCACACAGCTGCAGAGAGAATCGCACGTCAACAACAATGGCACCAGAATGTAAAATCAACAACCACAACATTCTCTTGGGTTTTAAAAAAAAATACACAGCGTTGCAGAACAACAAGCAAAACATGATCAGACCTTCAAATACAATCATAAAATGCAAAATTATCAGTGAATATAATACATATATTGGGAATGGTTAAAATCAACATGTATCTAATAATAATACTCCTAATGACCGTATTAAAAGAATGACCGTATTAAGGAACGAATTAACTGACGAGCGGAGGAGGGTTCAAGGTACTTATTTCTAAACCAATAAGTACAGAATAGCACAGAATTGGGAGAAGTGATATATGGTGAACACTACCTCGTAGCAATAGACGTATCAAGCTCCTTTTGGGAATACTGCAGAAAGGTAGGAAAAGGGAATGGGAAGAAGGGAAAGGAGTGGCATAATCAGAGAGATAGGAAGAGAATTGAGAACATTGATTGATGGATAGAAAGGACAAGAGATAGAGGTTTAAATCAAGAATGAGTCAACAAAGGGAATCAAATCTTCCTATAAATCCTTAGTAAACGCCGTGGTGAAATTCCAAGTTGTTTAAGAGTGGATAATTCGTGCAAAAGATTGACATTGCGCTCAAAAGTGGGTCAGTTTTATCTTTAATTTGACTGTGTTCGATGGAGATTGAGCCCTTGAAAAATTGGCCTTTGCAGATGGTGGCCAGGTGGCTGAGTTAGGACACTGAGCAGGCACTGCAGAAATCCTGGGTTGTATTTCACTTTTTGTGGTTACAAATCTATTTCTCCAGTAGTGAGGTTGATGGCTTCTGTCTGATCATCAGTGAGTCAACAAATTAAAGTAGGCTGTCAGTCGGATTTTATTTATGCTGGAAGGCATGGTTGAGCTATGTAGCACTTTTTAACAGTTTGCAGCAGGGAGGGGTAAGCAAGTTACAAGATTCAGATACTTCAGTGGATAAAACAACTTTATAAACATAAATAAATAAAAACATAGACAGGGAAACATAAAAATATTGCCACATTGCACTAGACATCATTCGAATTATTGAATAATTCATATATAATTTGTGGGGGCTGCAATTTCCCATGCGCATAACATTATTTTTAATCAACAGGTATGTTTGGTGGAAGTGTACACAGATATTTCGTTAAATTTGTTAAACTAGTTTTGTCACTTAATTATACTTCATTCCAGTTTAGGGAAATACAGCTTTTGGTTTAAATGCTGCATTATGGACATTTTTCACTACAATGGGGTATTTGGGAAGGTGCTTCCTCTAGTTTGCATGGCACACCATTTCAAATATGTTCACAATACGTTCTGAAAAATCTACTTTCTACACGTTGGTCTCTTTATCTACGCTGCTGTGAAAATTCTGAATTGGTGTTTTTTTACCTCGATAGCACAACTGGAAAATTTGGCTGAAATGTTAAATGGGTAGAGAATACAAAAGTAATATGTGGCATGGGTCCGTGTGTTGCTTTGGCGAGTAGTAGCTTGTGTTCTCATAGCTGAGAACGTCCCAAGGTCACAACAATGCAGAGCAGGAAACGTAACAATTCAGGGTGGGTTCCTGACATGTTACTGAAAACAAAGATCTGGGCTGCTGTCCAAGGGGCAGTATGATCACAATTTCATATGTTCAACGAATACATGAATAAGTTCAAATCTTTCTAAAGAACAATGCTATGAATGCATTACTTTGATAAAGTTTCATTTGCAGCAGTTTTGATTTATTTAGCTTTTATTGTTTGTGCATCGATAGCGCAGACATTTTTGTCTATACACAGTTAACTTTTAATAATCCAGGGACACATGGTTGCAAATTTACTGCGCTTATTCACTCTTATTTTCGGCGCGTGGTGTGAGGGTCAGTAGTTCAGCGCCCAAGTGATCGCAACTGATTAACTCAAAAAGAATACAGATGACACATGCTATGTGTTAACAGCCATTCTACATGTCTAAGTAATAAATACATCTTCATCCTTTTTACGTCTATTTTAGATTTATCATCTTTTCTTTTTTTCTGGGCCACTCTTGCCATCATTTTACCCAGGACAATGAAGAGTTGCCTGCGCGTGGCTCATCGTACAAAAGTAGTAGTTACTCATAATTTTAGGACGAATCTTACAGGTAGTTTTTCATTTTTGAGTACAGGTGCCTTGAGTTAGGTACTAGACAGTTTGGATAAGTGCTACAGAAGTCATGAAGAGAACATTGCAGGTGTAAATATTATTAGGCAAGATCGGTTGCTTTTAGTAAAATGTGTGTGCATGATGGAGGAGCGGCATAATGCCAAGACATGTATTGGAGTGGTTTCTATGAATCCTGCAACCACTTCGGAATACCAAAGAGCATATCTCTGAGAGGCTGTCCGTGGCAGATCATAGAGATTACATGTCTCATATGCAGTAGTTGCAGGGTCTGGCAGAGGATAGACAGCAATGGTGAGATGTGGTGGCATCAACGGCTTTGGTCATGATGATCTTTCGAAGTCTTTTTTAAGGTAGCTACATTATTAAACACAAGTAAAAAGAACAAAGTATTACGGTGCATTGTATTTCTATGAAACAATGGACTAACAAAGGAAAAACTAACAATGGCACGTCAGTGGTCGGAATTCCCCCTGGAGTGTTAATAACAGGCAGGGTATGGGCACACGTTCTCAATAGGATGGGTGAAAAGCAAAGATAAAATTAGTGTTATTTTTTGGGAGAAATATTTTGAGGTTGTGTATGACAGTAGCGAGGTAATTGTCCGTGAAATAATGGATTATCCCCAAAAGCTCTATTGTAAGGAAGTTATGGGTTTGTTGAGAGTAGCACGATTAAGTGAATCGTGATGTTCATTGTTCGGTCACTTTGGGGGGGTGGGAAGGGACTTAAGTTACAACATCGACTATCAAAAGTATATTACGAAGTGGGTTGATGATTATTTTATAAAGCACGTTCTCGGATGTGGTAGTCGATGGGTTAATATATTGTTAATACGTTGGTGAGGTATAATAGTTCGCTAGTAATTCCACTTATGAAGTCGCCTTTGCTAACTTGTGCTTTCTAAAGCCTGAAACATACCTTTATTACTTTAGAATATCCAAGTATTCTAAATTTGTTTTCTGTAGTGGAGCCAGACCTTCTCCGGCTGGTAATCACAATTTGCCACTGTTGTGGGTTATCAATGTTTTTGAGGATATTTGTGTATTTTCTCATTTGCCGATACCAGCCTGTGTATGGGTTTTTTGCTCAGGTCACAGAAACCTCAGCCCAGTATTGTGCTTTGGGGCATTATTTGCTTGCCTCTTGGCAGTTCAGGTTTTACCAGTACCTTGGATGCTTTCATTTTGAGAACAGGCGGTGGCCACGGCAGGAAAAACAAACCGTTTCCTGTATTTGTTTTAGCAGTATCCAAACAAGATGGGATTTTATGCTTAGGAATACGGTTTTAAACCCAAAAACATGGCATTGCTTTTGCTGGTCATCCGTCGTTGGCAATTTCTGATGTGTTTACGAAAATGATCGCCAATCTGTTTGTGTACGTGTTTTTGCGCGTGTTTAAACAGGTTTGGTAGCCGTAAGGTCTGTTATGGTACGCCGACGGAGTGCCGAGGCCATGTCCCTGCAAGTCTCAGGGCTTGCTGGTGCAAAATAAAATCATGTTTCAATGGTTATGGATTAATGGGGGGATGGTACGATTGCCACATTGTCTTAATAGATCAATTAATTTGGAAGATTTGCATCTACTAATTAAGACTTGATTATGAAAATGTGGTTAAAGGTAGGAGGTAATACAGCAATGCAAATAAATATTTTATTACAGTGTAATTTTCAACATATTATATCGTTATATTGAAAACGTATATTAATATTGCGGTTGGATTGTAATGGTTTAGAATCTCATTACTCGTTTTTATGTGTCATTTTTTTTTTTACAAAGTGCCTTTGTGCACGTGCAAACTAAATTTAGCGAAATTCTAAATTTATATTGGGCTGCATACAGAACGTACGACCTGACCGATTGTGCCTTCTAAATAAAAGCTCGGAAGGATGGTCAGGCATGTGAAAATGTATTCTACGCGACCGCCCTCCATACGTCAAAGACTGCCTTTTTGCAAAGCCCTCCCCCTTTCCTCCTGGGATAGGTCTTAAGGGCTGCTCTTTTGGGATAGCTGTGACAAACGTTTCTCCTCTCTCCATTGTGACATTTTACCTTTCACGTTCGAGGTTTCGTCAGCTTCTGGCCAGTTTAGGTGAAATACATGTTTATATATAGCTGTATAGTACATGTGTGTGTTTGTGTGATGTTGAAATAGCATACATTTCAAAATGCTGCTGCTGAAGCCACTGCTTCCTTCGGCGTGTTACTGAGTGACGTTAAAGATTTGTAAACCAATATTAATAAGCAGTAATTTCTCACAAAACATTTTCTGGGTCGTTGGTAGTCCGGAGGTGGCACGTGACTCGTAGCCCTCACCCATTGGGAGAGGTATACTGGATGCAGTGTGCTGGGAGCGGAAATATTTTAACGTTTCTTCAAGCCTTTTGGCGAGAACTGTTGATGCAGCTCAATGTTGTCATGCCACGACGATGGCTTTCTGCCGAACTGCACCTGCTCGGGAACATTTATTCCTTTCTCTTTTGTTGAAGAAATATATATTTTTTTCTGCTTACTTTATGTCTTATAATTTATTGCTACTATTTGATTTTCAATTGGACTGTCCTGATGTTGTTGTTGACATGCCGTTCTCTCCACAGCATGGATTTGTAAAAAAAAAACCCCATTAAATCCGTTATTGTTGCTAATGTTCCGTTCTTATGTCGTTGTTGCTGGCATACCATTCTCTCTGCAGCTGTGTGCAGTGCTTTGTGACCTTCGGGTGAAAGGAGCTCTAGAAATGCAATTATTATTATTATTACCAACAGTGCGGTGTCAGAAGTCTGCACTACCATCTGCATGGCTGCAGTATTCTCTACTCACCAGTATGGTGAAGTATGGTTTAAAATCCCTGCAAACTGACGCGGCATGTGGAGGCCTTTATCCAGAAGTAGGCTGGCATATGGCACTTCAGTTCATTCATTTGCTTAGTTTATCGGGAAGTTTACATTTCGGCAGGAAGCACGAAGCACACCGATGTTTGTTCATATTTCACGTGGCCGATGCGTTACTGCACCAAATAGGTCTGGCTAACTTAGCACTTGCCTGCTATAAATGAGAGCTGTTGTTGCCATTGCTATAAATGCGCATGCCCTTCTGACTACGGTGGTTGGGGTTAAGGATCTGTTTTTGTCTGTTGTGTTCGACTGGTAGGTCACAGCACGCCAATGCATTTTCAGAACTGCCAGCATGTTATGTCTTGACGGACATGGCCGTGAGCAGTGCAAGCGTACCCTCTAGGGAATGCGCACCTGCACTTTTGTTCGTGTTTAAGCGGCAGAGACGTCGAAGATAAGGATAATGATGCCAACGTGCCTATTATCCTTGTTACCTATGCGGGATTTGCTTATAAATCCACGTGTAATTTTTTTAGCCCCCCGGATTTCCACTGCAGGTGTATTCACCAAACAATAAATGTCATCGTACTGATGTGGGTTTTCACGGCTCGATGCGTGGTGATTGCTTCCAAAAGCAGCTCTTTCAGGATTGCTCCTCCTCTCTCCATCGCGACGTTTCTCCTCCCACGTTGGAGACATCCTCGGGTGTTCTGTGACATCTATTTCACAAATAACATCATCATCCCGTAATGCTATTGAAAAAAAAAAGTTGGCCGTACGTGCTGATTTGATGGTATTGTGATCGAAATTTTCCAAATTTAAGTGACTCTCAAATTACATAATTTAGGTTAAAATTGCACAGTGACATAGCCCCCTGCAGACAAACTGGACGACTGAGAAACAGTGCTAGCTTTGTTCTATATATGAATGGAGCAAGTGACAAATGCAATGTTTATATATGTGCATTCACATTAACGTGTGTGAGTGAGTTACTGGTGGGAATTGTAATTCAGTGATCATCTGGTATGGCTAGAAAGCTTAAATATAATGCATATATTGAAGGGTTTATGCGTAAAACTATAAACATTGGAGGGGGAAAAATCTAAATGTTATTGTTTGGGCTTGCAGTGTATCTACGATCGCTGCTACATTCTGAATGTTGCACACGAGCTTCAGCTCGCCTCCTTGTCGCGTGTGGGAAAGCTGGGAACACGTGTAGCGCTGTGTGGGTATCGCAACGCTCCCCTTGGCCGGGTCCCTTGTGTGCACGCGCATGCAGCCATTGCTGCTACCGCCAGGGGTGATTCTGCCAACGGGGACATCAAGCAGCCCGCAGTGCTCACGCCTCGTAGGAGTGTTGGGTCAGTTTCCCATTATGCTCCTCCAGGAAGACAGCGTCGTGCAACAGGTAAGGATCACGTGAGAATCGTCAATACCACTCACGACGTGCGTTGCATTGCGCGGTGTTTTTGCAGTCAGATCAAGTTGTAATCCTGCTTTCGCACAGTGTTGTTGGTGCTGGAGGAAAATAAAAAAAGAAGGTTTTTGGAATGTTCTTCCACACTGGCCAAATGTCAGAGCCTGATGATTCCCCCAGCCTGGGATGTGAAACGTTACAGAAGTGCGAGGAGGAACGCTCGCTGCAGCTATACGGAAAGAGCAGCTCTTAAGAGCACTTCTCACACCCACCGTCTTTCCCACTGCACACAGCCTGCAAACCTACCAAATCTACTTGCTTTGGAGTAGCAGTTTACACCGCTGGTTTGGCACAGGTGGTGGAAAGGGTTTAATGAACTGGCCCTGGTTATTTCAAGCTACCGCGTTGGGCGATCAAATCGAATCTGTGCGCTCTGTATTGCATTGCCGGCATTGTAGCCATTAGACAACAGCAATATGCTAGACCCCCAGGAGGTGGCAACAGAGTGCAATTTTTTTATTAACATGCCCATGTATAAGTAGAACAGGTTTTTACCATTGCTGGCAATTATACAGGTGTTAAGATGTTAAAACACTATAATAGACACATTTCACAATGTGTCTCGTTTGGAAAAGCCACACATACTTGTGGCAAAATATGCAAACAGGAAGCTTTGATAACATATGCATTGTCCTTCAAACTGATGCCCAAGCATGTATGGAGACGGATGGAGGATCATGTTATCACTGACGGCTTATTTTCCCAGTGGTGGGAAGTGGTTTTTCGCTTATCGCTTTCCACTGGGGCCAAGCATTTGTTTTGGATGCGATGCAAGAATCTGGCTACTTCGTTGTGTGTGTGTTATGGAAACAATATATCCTTCAAAAATATGCTCTCTAACAATGTGGCTTCCAGCACCAGACAGAACAGTGATGCATCAAGTTTACCGATTAATGAATGACCAATGTAAGTGGTGGCTTGTCTTGTCAGCATCGGGTCCTACTGCTGCTGAACCGAGGTTCAAATCCAGGCTCATGATTAAACTGGCATCTCAATTGTAATGATTTGATAATCTCAGCCTGGTCATTAATAATTCCAAAAGAAAAGCGTATTGTCTTCTCTTATTTCAGCATGTTTTTAGCATTGAGGATGACAACAGTATCCCTTTCCCACTTAGAGAGAGTGGCATCGCTAGTGGAGTGTAAAAAGGTAAATTGTTGAATATCAGTAGTTGTATGATGTTACCTTCCTGGGCCGTTTTTTTTAACTTGCAGTGATGCACTGCATTGTGTTAGAGTTCCAAACGTTTTGTTTTGTGACACGATGCCAAAAGCAAACTAGTTTCATGTTTTCTATTCTGTATTTAGTTTAACATGGTGATTACTTAAGGGACAGGGGTAGCCTTATTTGTAAGATTGAATTGAGATACCAGCATGAAAAAATCAATACTTTAAAAAAAGTGGAACAATTAAGCGAATAGAAATCAGCAAAAACAACAAAATTGAATTCAGAGCAAAAATAACAACATTACAGAAGAAATTGTATACATGGACAAATGTAACCATTTTTTACATACAATTAATATCCAGTGGCAAAAATTGACTGGGTCAAATTGCTTAAATCCAACCATAGTAACATGAGGTTACAGAAAACATCAAATGTTTTTGTGGCGATGATTGTACTGGTATAAGCAAACTAAAGAATGTTAATAAACTGGAGTAAGAAAAGCCTAATGGTTAACTTGACTGCTGTCACCTGCCCTGCCATAAAGACAAAGATCCCCAATATAGCCTGAACAGACTGTGGGGTCAGGTGCAGTTACTGGGTCATATCTATAAAGGCTAGCATGGCACACGAGGAGGTGGGCAGCCATCACTACGGCCGGCCACTTTTGTCTTCCGAGTGGCGGTATTCACACACCACGTCAGGTACTCAATTGAGGCTGAGTTGACCTCGGGGAGGCCCAGGACCAGTTCAAAAATCATCGCTGCTGTTGGTTGTGGACTCATAGTGCAGCATGCTAACCGCTACACTACCGATCCCCACCGTAACCCTCACCAGAAACGGGCAAAGAGCGTGGGGTGGCACGCAGCTCACGGGTGGCAAAGCTGGTGGCCGGCGATGCAGAAGATGCCTCCCCAGCGGGTGGGGGCCCAGCAGAGAGGGCCCTCGCGGAGAGCGAGCAGCGGGCAGCGGTGCTGGTGGAGCGGTGCGCTCGACAGGCACAGCAGCTGGAGAGGCAGCTGGAGGGAAGCGCCGGCAACCTGCGGGCGCTGGACGCTCTGGCCGTGGCGCTACAGCACACACATGCCAAGGTGATCGCGGGGGTACACTGAGCCAAGAGAATAATGATTATTATTAGATTCATAAAGATGTGCATTTCACCCAGAGATCCCGAGGCAGTTCGAGAAATCGCAGAGAGGTGGTGGAGAGGGCAGCCATGTGGTCAGCCGGCATCAACCTACCAGACATTGCATCCCTAATGTTATAAGGGTTATCGGCTAATGATTTGTTAAAATTTTTTTATTTATGGAAGAGAACCAGAGAAGCCAGAGTAATCCAATGCAGAACAGGGAGACTAAACGCATACTGCATGCGAAACGGTGCCCAAGGTGGGAATCGAACCGCCTTAGGACTTTCTTTCTCTGAGGCGTGAACGTAACCACTGCGGAGGACACCGGAGTGCCCGGCGAAAACCCACGCGGACACGGGGAGAACATACAAACTCCACACAGAAAGGCACCCGAACCGAGATTCGAACCTGGGGCCTTCTTGTTGTGAGGTGACAGCGCTACGCACTGGGCCATCGTGCCACCCAATTAGGAGAAAGTGAAAAATACTATTACGTACAACTGATATTCAAATTATATCATGATTAGAAAAATGGTATGGTAACTTAAACCATATGCATTTGGTTTACGTTACCAAGGAATGAAGGACATATAAGGCAAATGAGACAGATGTGATAAAATAAGACCATCGAAACATAAGAGGATATTTTTTGAAAATGTAGTCTTGATTCTGAATTCTGACAGTTGACCAAATCACTCTGGTATGAGGGCAAGGTGTCCGCTAGGGACTTGGATCACACGAGAATGTCAGTCTCTGAGCCATTGTGTGTGTGATAATTATATATTAGGCAAGGATATGCCAATCGGAGGCAATGTAGCAAATGTTACTAATTTGCCCTTTGTTCAGTTTACCAGATGTCCCAGTAACACACATCCCAAGCTTATGTCCGATGTCACTAAACTTATACAAATATGGCTGCAGAGACACACGCGCCTACCAAATTATAAAATGCACCCTCCCAATGTTTTCATTAAACTACCAGGAGAAGTGCATGTTATAAGTCGGGGAATTCGATCATTTTGTTGATTTTGAATGTTGTTGGGTTTCTCTGGGCGCTCTGGTTTTCCGTACATGAATCGAACACCCGGGAAGAATTTTCCCAAACCTCCCAAAGTGTAGTTACGTCAAAACAGCTTTGAAGATTCAGCGTGCAAGGCTTTCGCCGAGGGCCAGTTTCCCAATTAGCTGCCTTGCCCACACACGCGCAAACATGCAGCGGTGCAGTGGAGCCCTCTTGTTTGCACCAAGCATTGTGAGCGCTTGCACGTGAACGTGAGAGGTAAGGCTGCACTTTTCTCCCTTTCTGTGGGCTCTGCTCACATGTGTCCCAGCATGGCTTGTTAAATCAGCTGGTGCCTGAAACCCAATCACTCCGTTGTGAACTTAATAATGATAATAATTCCATTTATAGAGCGCTTTTCACCCGAGGGTCACAAAGCGCTACACAAGGCAGCGGAGAGAACGGCACGCCAACAGCGACAGAACTTGAGATGCACAATGCGTTCAGGGCATTAATTCAGCCACCCCGTGTTCATCCCGAGTTGGTGAACCGGAGATTATATACACGCCCGGCACACCATGTTCAGTATAGCTCTAGCTCTCATTGTGGCTGCAACTGATGGTCACACATTGACTGCCGTAGCCAACCAGTGATCCTGAGACTGTTAATTGGGGTACTTAATCTCTTGTTATGGTCATGCATGAAACGCAATTATCCAGAATGAGTCGTCCAAAAACTGAACAAAAATAAACATGGATTCTTTAACACACCATTTGATATATGTATCGTAAGCATAATAATCGGTATTAATCAACGAATTGCTGTTATATTGCATATTTATATAATTTTATCTCTAAAGGTGAATATGTTTAGAGTTTATGTATCAAACTATAAACATTTGCAGTATTCCATGTTTACAACTGATTTTTCTATGTATTGGTCATAGCTAGGGGGTAATGACATCACAGACTTGAGAGATGGCGACCACATGTGAAGGCCTTCATCCAGCATTGGATCCGGTCATAGCTGCTGCTGGTGATGATGATGCTGATTAAAGCATGCTTGTGTTTTTGAGCAAATCAAAAACTGACTCATCTCCGGAGACATTTTAGTCTTGGTTTGATTACCTTTAACTTGCTCCGAACCATGTTTCCTGCGTCTGCAGGGAGAGACTGGAAGTGTTTGCCGCGAGTGTTGTCTTTTTAAGTTTGTGCGTTGCCGTAGAGACGCACTCTTTAGTTCAGGTAGTGCTCGTCTGTCGAGTGATTCCTGCGGAGGCCCAGAGGAATCCCGTCACTCCTCGGTTCTTCTGCCACATGTGGTTACTGCCCCCACCTCAATTCCCACCGAATCTGTCATCGAGAGTTTTTTTTTCCTAAGCTAATTTAGTGATGGAGCAGAGCAGTGGTGCAATGCTTGGCATGCTGTGCCGTGAACCCGGCGAGCTGAGTGTGATTTGTGGCGTGGTAAAGTATGGTCAAATATCCCCCACTTTTGACATGGTGTGGGAAGGTCTTGTTTGTGTGATTTGTTACACAGATGATTCAATTAAGCCAGTTTCCTGGATATTTTATAAGAGACATTCGTGGTGCGTGAGCACAGCAACAAATGCAAAACAAAGATGTAAACATCAATATTGCATGCAAAATGTAGGGTCCTTAAGGAATATTGTACAACCGACAATTGAGCTATTAAACCACCCTAAATGAAACACATGTGAAACATACGCGATACAGGCACAGTGCAAGTATAATTTGTGGATTAACAAAGGCCAGTAAATTATTGTTATTCAGTCGCATGACACTGTCACACGAGAAATGTCATGGAACTCTGCAATTGTCCATAATGTGATTACACGTTAACAAGGTTAGATCAGAATAATTTTATCGTATTATTTTATGGTGCCAAGGTTGCCTTTTCTTCAAATACGGGTGAGGCTTGGGTGAGGGTAAAGACAAGGTTTTACTGGGGATCATTGGATGTAAAATTATTCACTAGTGAACCGATTAAAATCAACTCTTTCGGCCGTGATACATGTGTTAATTTTGACACGAATGGATCTATTATTTTCTATTGGCATTTGCTAACTATGCTACCATTGATACAGTGTGTGTGTTTACCATAATGGTGATAAAGGAATCGATGAGCCATTGTGGCAATTCATCGATTTGTCATGGGGGCGAATCATTACAATCCTCGTGATCATGATCATTATTTCTAAGCTTATTCATCATCATGAACAATGAATCAATCCACTGCTGTATGAAGGCATCCCGTAGCCATCACTATCTCACAAGGTCCTGCGATGCAACAATCCATGTTGCATTTCACATGAGGTGATTCCATTAATTCATCTCCACGTAAATCGCATTTCGGGCACGTGGCCTCCTTTGTGTGCCACTGTCTTGAGCTTCTACCACTGGAAGTTTCATCTCGAGAGACGCGTCTTGCCGGATCGCACTTTTCCTTACCGCGTTTAGCCACTGCTGCATCTGTTATCAGTGCACCCACTTGTACATGGTGCGGTTGCGTTCAGAACGAACGTATGTAAGAGGTGAACAGTGAGTGGAAGAAACGATTCCCGAGAATCGTATGTTTTGCTGGTCTCCGTGGTTTAGGATCTCACCATCGCACAGAAGTTTCTGTCTAATGACATTATTGCAGTGTTATGGGGCTGCATTTGTATTTACCCTGCCGCAATAAAAAGCATCTATTATTCGGCATAATTAGCATTTATCTTTTTAATTTAGGCAAAATCTCGCTGCATAAATCTTACCCTGTTTGATCACAGAAGATCACTTAGGCTCATACACTCACTGGCGCGATTTGCATTGTGAAGTCACTCTCACTGTGCCTGGGATTATGGTGTTTCTGACCCCGATAGCCTCATAGGCTCTGTGTGAATGAATGAGGACCCTTTGACCCTCAGTGAGCGAGCTGTGCAGGGGGGGGGTAATGTTTTGCGCAAACCCCAGGGGAATAGTTTCCGCCCACTGCAGCTGCTCTCCCTCTACTCCCTCGGTCATCCGTACCCCTCCACCTAACCTGTCGGTTTACACCGAGTGATGTCCTTGACACCACATGACCGGGCCAGAGTGGCGGCTCTGCACGTAAATATTCCGGGACAATTTTAGAACACAATTCCGTTTTTGCTTCATTCGTTTAGAGAGACTGGAGGACGAGCATCAGATTGGTGGCAGAAGGTAGCGGTGTGCACGGGCGATGGTGTCGGCGGTGTCGTGCCAAGCAAGCTGCTCGGAACGAGCAATTGCTATCTCATGTTGTTGCGGATGTTTGTAAGCAAGAGCACTTTGTTCTATTGTCCGAATCAGCAGACCTTATGTTGAACAGTCTGTTTAACGACACGCTGTGTAACTGTATTTTGCTCTTGTGCTGTTGCGGTTTGTGTGTGGCAAACTGATTTTTAAATATTGAGCAACGCAGACATTTTAAGAATAATTTATTCCTGCCAGGCCTACATTAGATTCATTGATTGTTTTAATAAATTGCTTGCTGGTAATTAGAGAGGAACACTGAGCAGTGGCCGAGGATGGCTATTTTCCCATTTCCTCCCTCCCATAAACCCCACTGTAAATGAGATCTCTTTGTCAAGTCACCCAGCAGCTGACAGGCTTTTTTCACATGGATGTCGTGAACCTGTGTAGGTGGCTCCCAACATGTGTGTTAGTTTGTGTTGATGTGTGCATGTTGGAGCACATGTATTTTTTGGTTTATTCGTGTGTCTTTATGTATATATGTTTGGGTGCATGGTGATGTGCTTGTATGTGTATATTTTAAGATTATCGCTATGTATCAGTACTCTTTTTCCATGAGCATTGTACCAACTTTTTTCAGTAGGCATCAATGGTGATGTGTACTGTCGACTGAGTGATTTTCAGATATATATTTTTTAACATTGTCAATACCAGTTAATTGTATGTATGTGAGTTGCTGCTTTGCGTGTGATTTTCCAGTTTCTGGCCTCGCCCAGGCACGTTACGGACTTGCCATCAGCAAGCATGCATCCGCTCTTGAACATTTTTTTTAAATACCATTAATCTTTGCCAGAAGTGGCCAATATGTCAAAGTTAATGGCCAAATTGTCCTTCTGTAATACATTATTTCATAGATGCTTTAGACTTAAAAAAAATAGTGACGTGCATTATATATATGTACAGTATGTGTACATTTGGGAGTGGTGACAAGAATGCTTTGCTCACTGTGAACCTGATAACCCAAGTTCAATTCCCAGCCAAGACCAAGGTCATGAGCGAGTGATATATGAACTGTTTTTCGGGATCCGACTTCACCAACCGGCACTGGCTGGTGTGCTGAAGTAAGGATGAATAATCCCCACGACCAACACAGCACGGGCAGACTTTCACCATTCATAGAATTACAAAGGGCGATAAATACCTATTATATAAAATAATGGAACGTTTCACTTCCCGCTGATTCTATGAATTGTTACGATTCAGGATTGTGATTATGTTTTAGAATCTCTCTCTTCTCTTCTAAGTACCATATCCTACAGGACGTTGGTAACAATGGTTTTACACAAATCTCTGCTCTTTGAACTTTTAAGAATGTCCATTGTTGACATGTTCATCCATCCAGAGAGACTCTTGACATAAGTCAATCTCCATCATCCATGATCTCTCCTTCCTTCAAAATGTTCAGTTATAACCAAATTTCAATTTCCTCTTTCCCCATAATATTCCCGAGACACTTCGACTGTCTCCTAATATCATTCAACACCTTTCTGCATCCCATTCGTGACAACATTTCTTTATTGGAGGTGTAACTTGCCCAAGATATCTTTAAGATGTTTCTAAAGAACCACATTTCAGTTACTTGAATTCTCTTTCT
>JAZEWT010000009.1:9092321-9112724 GCA_036362905.1 Mordacia mordax | reverse complement strand
GTATATTCAATAATGATAAAAGTAACAAGTGCAATTTCTTCTGCAGCGCAAGCGTTCAGAGCCACTCCGAGCTATGTAAATACATTTACATTTGCATCAATTAAATATTTTGAGCCAGCCTATGTTGTTGTTTATCTGTCGCGAGGCAAGTAATCGCTGTTTGTTAGCAGTGCGGCATGTGAGGGGAGGTGTGGGCATAGGAGGCACGGGTAGCCCTTCACTTGACGAGGGGGTGGTGCTTGTGCCAGCGTGTCAGAGAGCGCTGTGCGCCGCTAGTAGGGTAAGCGCGGGGGGGGGGGCGCTGCGGAGCTGGTAGGAAGAATACGTCAGCACAGTGCAGACTGCGGTGCTGACGCGCGTGTGCGTGCGTGCGGATGGACGTGCGTGGATGGTGGTGCACTGCCGCCCCGGCGTTGTGGAGAAGTTAGCGTCGGGCCAGAGAGGTCGGTGCGGGATGGGAGAGCCGCGGCATGGGCTGTAAGTGCAGCAAATTCTACGTCTGCGGGTGCCAGGCCAGAAAACGGGTAAATAAATCTTTAGCGGGAGGGAAAGGCAACGCGTTGTCTGGAGAGCAGGGTTGTGTGGGTGGGTGGTTCACGATGATGCAGGGTCATTTGTCTCAAGCTGATAGCGGTGTTTGTATCAGTTGTAGAGCATTACATCTCTCCTGAAGTGATGTTGCTTTAAAGTTGCTGGATTGAAAAGACGTGTTATGTGTTTGCCTGCTACGTCGGATTAAATATTCTGCGTCTGCGCTTTTAATTGGTCATTTTATGGTTTTCTGCAGCGTGAACAAAGCACATCGTCCACCATGGACAATGATTCGCATTTTTTTATTTGAGTAATGAAAAATATTGACGTTTTGGAGCGTTCCTGCTGTGTGCCAGTTTTGCTTGTATTTATAGTTTAATATATAGCTCAAGTTATTTAAAATTAAGTAAGTAATTTTTGGTACCTTAATTTTACAGAGGCCAGTTTAGATATCGTGTGGCTGGGTACTAGGCTGCCTTTATCAACAACTAAAATTATATCTTTTAATTTTGAATACAGGCCTGTATTATCTCGTCTTACAAAGCATTACTGAGTGCAAAAAATATTCACATAAAACGTCTGTTTTATTACATATTTCTGATTTATCAAGGACTCCAGGGATCCATGACGAAACCAAATTAAGTTTGTGTAATGTAAACTCGGAATAAAAATATGTATTTACGCATACAGAAAAAAAATCCACGTTGTGGAGACGGATTTGTGCTGCGCTAGGTTTGTGACAGTAATTACGTGAACGTCAACGGTCAGGGAGATAGAAGATCACTTTGAATATTAATCCAAGTGGAGTGAAAGGAAACTTAACTCACTTGCGGAACCTGCATGCAATTTAATGTGCTCCCCCATGTTCGCGATGTAGCTGTGTGCTGCTGCCAAAGATGCAGAAACCCGTAGAGATCGTACTGGAATATTTGCGCAAGCATTTGCAATGCGAAACCGAGCACACGTTTCGTAACTTGTGTTGCATGCGTTCAAATGTGTCGTTGCAGTGCTTAATCCGTTCTTCATTTCTCTCCTTCCCCCATCCTAATCTCTCTTCCTCCTCCTCCTAATCTCTTTTCCACTGTCGGGCGGCCCGTGGCAGCATGCGGAAGCTGTGCGGAAGGACCGGGAGCTGTCTCTCGTCATACACAATGTGCAGGAGGAGCTCAGTGAGGAGACGCATGTACACACATGCACACCCACACTCACCTGTGAACCCACATGCACTCACGTACACTTACCTACCCCTTCACCTGTACGCACACCCACACACACCCGTGCAAACTCATGCACCTATGCACACCCATCTGAACGTATGCAGCCACGCACCCCCACACACATTTAGTCATCAACACACCTTCATGAAACCACATTGCCACACTCAACAATGCACTCACGTTACATCCTCATTCCTTGTATGGATGAGTTCGGGCCGTGCCATGGTGCTGACTAAAGTGACATCACCCGCTGCCACCTGACACTGCTTCTGGTGGGAAAACGTGACGTTAAAGTGATGTAACTTCCTGTGATGGGACATCATTCTTCTGGAGATTGGTAGAGAGGCATTCAGTCATAGGCAGAGTAAAAAATTCAAGTATTAAGCCTAGTCTTGAACAAGGGCAGGGAGTCAATGTTGTGATGGCAGGGAGAAGGGCTTTCTGGTGTTTGTTGGCAGTAGAGAATAACAATAATATATAATAATAAACGACCACTCAACAATTGCAATTGTGGTTTAGGCGGAGTGGAATCAGCATGTGCCTTCTTGAGGGTGACGTTATTGTCTGATGAGCTCTCTTTGCACTCACTCTTCATGTTCCAAACCACAAACTCACTTGGGACCCCTGCAGGAGGCAATCTTAGCAGGCAGCCAGTGGCTATTTGCAGCAGCGAGTCAGTGTCTATCTTCTTAGCTCCCCTCAAATAGATGTTTTTAAAATATGATAGAAAAGGGTTTTCGGACCACAGCACCTGAGAATGCGATTGTGGGTGAGAGATAACGGTGTACACGTTTTCATCAGCTTGATATCGTAATATCGTCTGAATTTGGTCTCCGACGGGAGAAAAACAAAAAAAAACTTTGCAGCATATTCATAATTGGGTCGTCAGCAATGAAACAGTTCCCTGGTATTTGAGTAAGTGATATTTTTAGTCACCACATTTAGAAATATTCCTAATGCCATTTAGCGAAATGCACATATCTCTAGTAAACGCTTCTCATTTTCTTCGCTCCCTGGTGGACGTGTTACGACACTGTGTATTTTCCATCAATTGTTGTCGCCCCTGTTTGTGACTTAAGCTAAGGAATATCTGCGCTATTAGTAAGCTTGATGCGTGACTACCGAATGTGATCTCTTGGCAGTCCGACTCCACGTTTCTTGTGCAACGATGGCGATAGGTGGTGCAAGACGCTTTGAAATGGGGCTTTCCGTAGCAAAGTCAGGCGCAGCAGTCGAAGCGGTGACGCAAGTTTCTCTTAAGTCCATTGCCTCTTGTCCATCCGGCAGCAAGCGCCCACGGGTGATACGGCAGTTTGCCGCCGGGCAGGTCGCATTTGGTGTGACAAAGCACAGATATGGCAACGCGCCCCCAGTAACGCAAGCGAGTATTCCCTGTGCTCTCATGCTAACGTCACTGCCATTCTGCCATCTTCCCTGCCACCCCCGCCCCCGCCCCCGTGCAGCGAGCAGCACGGCACGATGCGAGGCCCTGCAGCATGAGAAGGAGGAGATCCACGACAAGTGGCGCCAAGAGGCGGAGAGGGCCGAGGAGGAGCACGTACTGGCGCTGTCCTCCCTGCGCGACAGTCTGAGCCTGCAGCACGAGGCCGAGCGGGACGCCCTGCGGCGCGAGCACCTCGCTGAACTTGCCGAGCTGCAGAAGCAACACCAGGAGCAGGTGTGCCAAGCTCGTGTTCCCGGCGTGCATGCAGTGCAACTGCACCTCACGTGTTTTTAAGTCACGATCGGCACATTCGTTTTTTTACTGCACTGTTTGCAAGCGCAAGGCTAATAATAGCTATGCAAGTAGCATCGAGAGTAAGTGTATCTCGTGTGGGTGTCGCTTGTACAAGCGATGCAGCTGCACTGTCTTTGTTTTTGAGTAATAATAATAATAATAATTGCACTTCCAGAGTGCTTTTCACCCAGAGTCGCAAAACGCTGCACAGATCTGTGGAGAGAATGGCATGCCAGTAACAACAACATCATAACATGGTATGTTAGCAACAACAACAACATCTGAACAATTCACGTGAAAGTCTTATAATGGTTATAATTTAGAGGACATAACATGAGCGATAAAATAAAAATAATTGTTCAGCAAACAAGGAGGGAATAAATGTTCCCGAGCAGGCACAGGTCAGCAGCGAGGCATCATCCTAGCATGACAACAGTGAGCCACATCAACAGTCCTAACCAGACTGTCGATGTGAGTCTTGAGATGAGATTTGAAGAAGCCCAGGGACTCAGCTGACCGAATCTCCAATGGAAGGGCATTCCAGAGTCTGGGAGCAGCACGCGAAAAGCCTCTGTCACCCATCAAATGGAGGTGCGATCTGGGCACATGCAGCAAACTCGTATTGGACGATCAAAGTTGTCGTGTTGAGGAGGGTGCCTGAAGTAGGTCACGGGTGTACATCAGAGCAGCGCTAGTGAGAGCTTTGTAGGTGAGAAGGAGGATCTTGAATTCAATCCTACATTTAACCAGTAACCAGTGGAGAGACATTGGTACTGGGCATATGTGATTGTGGATGGGTGTGCGAGTGAGAACTCTAGCAGACGTATTCTGCACATGTTGAAAACGATTGATCAGGTAGGCAGGGGTGCCAGGGAGCAGTGCATTACAGTAATCGATTCGTAAAGAGATGAAGATGTGTATTAGCTTCTCAACATCAGAGGGTGACAGGATGTTGCGCAGTCTGGCTATCACCTTGTTGATGTATGTCTCGAAGCTGAGTGAGGAATCAAGAGTCATTCTTAGACTCCGGACTACCTTAGCAATTTCAATTGTCTGGTCGTCATGCATCAATCGGATAGGTTCAGCCTTGGACATTTGGTGCGGGGTTCCGACAAGCAAAAATTCTGTTTTGTCGCCATTTAGTTTTGGGAAATTTGAATTGAGCCAGGCCTTCACAGTTGACAGTGAGGACGACATGCAAAGACCAGACGCATTTATGGATGCCTTTGCGTGGATGTAGATTTGGATGTCATTGGCATAGCAATGGAAGCTGAAATTGAGGCTGTGCAGGATATAGCTGAATGGTTGTATGTAGATGCTGAAGAGGGATGGCTGAGAACTGAACCCTGAGAAACTCCAGACAAAACAGGATGGATCTCTGAGTTTTGTCCTGCTAGGCTGATGAACTGCTTCCGGTCGGAGAGGTAGTAGCTCAGCCAATGCAGGGCACTGTCAGAGACTCCTATACCGTCCAGTAGCACAAGTGAGATCGGGTGGTCAACGTTCTCAAAGGCAGCGTTCAGGTCCAGGGAGACAAAAATGCTTGGCAAAACTTCATCAGCAGTGACGAGTAGGTCATTAACTATTTTGACCAGAATAGTTTCAGTGCTATGGCTGAATGTGAACCCATATTGGAAGGGATGGAGGAGGTCATTGTTGAGAACGTGTTTCTGAGTGGGTTTCTGTTTTTTCCCACCAATCATGCTAATCTTGAACTTTCGAACAAGACCAGCAGGGGCTGAGCACATTGTTGTGTGTACAGGTGGTTTAATGCTTTATTTTAAACATACTGCTCTTGATATATGTATGGCAATATTTTTTAATTGTTGATGTAAATCTGTATATTGTTTTCCTTATAACCGAGAGTAAAATTTTAAGACGTATATGTGAATTGAAAAGCAAATGAATAGTATGCTTGTTTCTACGTGTGTATTCCTCTGCATTCCAAAGTTGCGTCCCGTGTGTTTTTTTAGCTGGACGAGTTGCAGTTAAACCAGGAGTCCATAGCACAAGAGATCGAGAACCGCCACATTAAAGAGATATACTCTCTAAAAGAGAAACATGCCAAGGCACAAGATGGTAAGCCAGTCTCATGGGAATTTCAATTGCTTGTATAAGCATATGATTGTTTAAATGAGTGTTATTTTTTTTTAGCTTTCACCATTGGCACTGTAAAATGTGATGATGCCCTTGGAGTTATCAAAGAGGGTTTTCTGGTTGTTGGGGAATTTGAATGTAATTTGTGGTGTGCGCCCACATCGCCATTGCTGTTCTCAAACGGGTTATGGCATTCTTTAATTCTATATTGTACAAGCTGTACGAACATTAGTCTTGAATGGAACGCATTGGCTGAAATGCAATAATTTGCTCTTTGTCACAGATGTTAATGGAAGTGTGTATTTAGTTGAGTCCACATTTGAAATTAAATTCAGAACTTCTACTTGATGTCTTGCACGTATTTTTTGTGTAAATATTTTGTTGGTCTTTATTTACATGTGCTGTGCTGGAATAATAGGATTAAGCTATTGGGAAAAATATAATTTTCTGTTAACTCTGCTAAATGTTTTCTGCCAATCTCACTACATTTGCATAACTTAACATTCTTGGTTAGATGTGGAGCCATCGCTCTTATACTCTACAATGCCCCGTTGATAAAACACGAACGTGGGTCATTCGAAATTGGAAATCAGTAGGGTAGCGTTATCGAATGCCCTGTACACTCTGTACGTATAATTTTTTTTAACTAAAGCAATACAAAATGTGTAAATACGTCAGGCCTGCTTAACATAGCACTTGTTTTGTGGCCACGTGTGTAAGGAGAATTTGTAAGGACACTGTGACTAATACGCATGAATGTCACACATTACCACTGCAGAGCTCAGAAAGAGTCATGACTCAGAGAAGAAAGCATTGCAAGAGGAGTTTGAACGTACCAGGCTTTTATTACAGGTGAGCACATGAGTCAAAGAGTAGCATATTCGGTTTTTACCACCATTGTGATGTTCCAATGTGTTTGTCGTATGCTTAGTTTCTGACGTGATGAGAACGGGTGCATTCCAGGAGGTCCGGTCTGAGGCAATGATTTTAAACTGGCATTGCAATGCGTAAAAGTACACGTAAATGCACTTCTTGTGATTCTTCCAGGTTCAACTCTTGTACGTTTAACTAGATGAGAAAACCTCGAGATACCTGGGTGTCTTACCATCGCATGAGGGAGGTGTTAAGGTG
This sequence comes from Mordacia mordax, assembly GCA_036362905.1. Lineage (NCBI taxonomy): Eukaryota > Metazoa > Chordata > Hyperoartia > Petromyzontiformes > Petromyzontidae > Mordacia > Mordacia mordax. Next base: position 9,106,010 of record JAZEWT010000009.1, on the reverse strand, counting down.
GACTGAGCGCCGTGATGGTGATTTCTCGTGTGGCCTTGCTCCCAACAAATGTGCATAGGACCAGGTGGACACCCTGACCTTTCAAAACGACTCCCTGAAGGACAAGGCACGACGCTTTGAGGAAGCCCTGCAAAGGGACAGCACTGAGACCATACAGGTGACTGGTTCCACCCAAGGGATGGCCAAGCCATTTCTCTATACACTGGGTTATTAAGATGTAAGCAAAATAACTTGCCATATTCGAATCGAAGTGCATCTGTATGGATAGAGTAAGTGGCTGCTCTATTAGCCACTGCCCATGTCAGGTGCTGTGATTTCTGTATTTATTAGAGTAGTTGTTGGTTTGCTCTCCAATGCACTGAGGTGCTGAGATGGTAAAGAATTTGCACGTTCTGATCACGTTACAAAATGTTGCTGATTAGCTGTGTTGGGTGGAGACAGGTTTACGACACATGTATTTTACGTGACACAATCCTAAAAATGGATTTCATGAATTCATAGTTCTTGTAAATCTGTTGCTGGATGAAAGCCTCTTTGTCAGTCTTGGGGGATGTTTGACCATATTTCACTAAACTCGTCAGTGTGGGTAATTGAAAGGAATGCCCAGAACTGGTTCAAATATCACTCACCTCTGATTTATGCCGTAGCCAGGAATCAAACTCAGGGTATTGTGTTTCATGTAACAGTGCACTGACCAATGACTAGCTGAATTTAATCAACACTATCAGTCATGCAAATAATTATGTATTTGAGCCCTGTTCGTGAGGAGAAAATGTCGTCTGAATGGATGTGTATGTGGGTGCCTATCATTTCGATTCTCCAAAATTATGTTTAAATAGAACGGGACGTATTCGAGCGCACGAGTGCGTTGCAAACTCTGTAGTATACATGCAAATTTTGTTAAATATCTGCCAACCATTGTTGGCAGCAATGCATTTGTTGCGCCTTTCAAATTTATTGCTTAAAAGTTCCACATCCTGACAATGATTCATTGCCTAGTCGCAGAGCCTCCTTGTGAATCTTTATTGATGCATTAGAGCGGTGTGATTGCAGCGTGTGGGCTGCAGCGGCACAGCTGACCACAATAAATCAGGACAGTTGGTAGACAGTACTGACCTTGCTGCCTCACACACGAATGTGGAATAATGTGCACGGGAAAGGCTACGGAGTGTGTGTGCTATGTGATGTCGAGATGTAATCTTGCACCCGAGACATTTTAGCTAACATTCTGCTTGATAAATTCCAGGAGAAAATAATTTGAATGTGAATGACTTATCAAATTATTACATGTTCCAGTAAGTTATATACACTGCAATCTTGTGCCCATTGTCAATAAAGTTACAGTAATTTAGTCATACACGCACACACACACACTCAGGATTTTAAGATGCTTCTCCAAACGTTTGCTTTCATATTGAGGGAAAAAGTGCCATCGAGAAAGTATGGTATGCTTTTAAATGTGATGACATGGCACACATACTTCGCCGATGACATAGCATTTTGAGAAGTAAACCATTATTTGAAAGTTTCACAAAGCAGTTGAGCAGCTACGTTTCTTTATTTAATGTTCCGAAAAATTGGATCATGACCATGTCACGTGGTTACAAGGTGGTAAAAGAAAAGTGGGTAATTTCCACTCATACATCAATTGTCATGACAATGTGATTCTTGGCTGAACGACATGGGCTGAGACTTTAATTTTCGTTTTCAACCATGTGGAGTGGAGGCTCGGTACAAATTATTATTATTAATATATATAACATTGTGATTCTTGGCTGAATGGTGGTTCAACTGAGATTCCATACATTTTGTAATGGATTCACCCAACGTCTTTAAAGGATTGCACAAATGTGTTTCCTGACCGCCTGACCTGTGTGGAGCCTTCAAATTTTGGGAGCATGCTGTAAGCTGTGAGGAGGCTGTTGAATTCGATAACTGGCCACGTATTTTGGAGTCATCTTTTAGTTATGTTAATACAAATCTTAGCAAAATAAGAAAAATATCATTTACTTTTATAGGAAGGATACACTTTCATTATAGATTTAAATATATATCATGGTTGTTTGTTGACAATCTAACATGTACTACCATTCAGTGTCTGTGCAAAAGTATAAAGGCCAGTCATATGAAACAAGATCTTTCTTTAGTCACAGTATAGAGGAAATCTCTTTTTATCATTTATTAAATTTGTTATTTCTAAGTGGTGACTTGACAACATCAGGAGGTAACCTTTTCATGGGAAAGATTTTAAAAAATGCGGACGGCTACATTTTTTTTGTGTGACTCCTATCACAGTTGTTGTAGAAGTTGGAAAACAATGATGAACACACGTGTGATGCTTCAGCACTGACAGAGTGACGATGTGGACTGTCAACGGATGTTTGACGAGCAGGCGGCCCTGGCGCCCTTCCAGCACATTCAGGAGGAGATGGCGAGCCTGCAGGCTGTGCTGGAGATGCGGGCACACACCATCCATCAGCAGCAGAACCGAATCCTCGAGCTGGAGAAGCTGGTCAGCTCCATTCCCTCTCACAGACCAATAAGGTCCACGGGCAGAGATGAAAGTAGGCTCGTATGGTCCGGTACAGCGTATCGGTAAGAAAGTGGTCGAAACATTCGGTACAGTACAGGTGGGAACAAGGGAAGGAGGTTGTGATATATAAGACCGTACCAGTAAGATAATGAAGTTACTTTCAGCTCTGTCCAGGGGTCTTCTTCTCTGCTTCCTTTGCACGTTGTTGGCGATTCAGAGTGCTCCTGCGTGTTTGACAGTTCTGTGTGTGAGTTCATATCTTTCCTCGATGATTCAATTGAGCATTGTTTGCTCAATCGTTGTTCTCATTTTGAAAGGACGTTGAGCGCGACCTATGTGGGTTGTGTATTTAGACCTGTTGGCTATAGTCGCTTAGGGTGAGTGCAAAACCCTCCGCGTACCGCATTTTGTGGTTTGGCTCAAAAAGTAGATTTGATTTGTTGAATGAAGTTAATGTTTCTACAGAATATTGTTCTTACTGTCCATTAATCTAGGCTAAACTACAAATGTGTCAAGCCCTTCAGCGTTACAACACTGCTATATCAGTGCAAGTGGGTTCATAGATGTCATCATGCATTATAGTGTTTATATATATTTATTTACGTGTTATTCCAGAAAATATGATTTGGGGTTCTAAGCATGACTGGCATCAAATTCTGTTATTCCATATGTGAAAAATGTGTTTGAAAGCAATACAATTTTATCGCATCTTTTGTGGTCTATAGTGCCCTGGGGCTCAAGTGTTGCCTGATAATATACTGCAATGACAAGGCTCTCGGTCATTTATCTCTCTTCTGCAGGATGAGACTAATGTGGCATTGAAAGAGAAGGTGAGGGCTTTGACTCAGCAGAATGAAGAACTGAAGGTCCGTGTAAACAAGAACAGTGCCATGACTAGGTATGTTTGCGAGAATCCCTCACATGATTGTAATATAATAATAAACTAACATTGTAGCTTTCATCATATACATAACTGCCAAACTACTATTCTAAACATCCAACATTACGAATTTTCTTTTTAGTGTAGCATCAATGTAATTGCTTTTGTTGATTATTAGCTTAATTAACCACTTGTTGCGAATAATTATTCAGATATTGAATGAACACATTTTTGTTTTAAACGTTTCACTAGTAAGCAAGTTATTAACTTTTCCTTGCTCTCGTTTGAATTTGCTAACTCAAGGATCGTTGCTGTGCAAAGTAAAAAAGTTATGCTACTTAATGTTCCTCTGCCTTATTGGGTGGCACTCTCACGGGCACTCTCTGATCAATGTTCCACGTTTGACATAACACGCTTTTTGCCACAGGAAAAAAGCAGACACTTTTGCTGCACGCTGTGCAACAGAACACTGCCGCTTTTAGCACCGTGCACGATTCGTAGATGCTGCCGCAGCCTCGCCATTCGTCGGCAGTTATTGCGAGCGTTCGTGCACGCTGAAATGGGATAAAACGAGAATGCAATCGTATTGGCTTCTCATGACTCTTAACGGGCTGCTTACATGGTCCTGTTGGATAGACCTCAGACTGTGTTCTTGATGCTGATCTTTCTCAGCCTGCAATGACTCACGCGTTGCAACATTAATATATTTTTGATGTGATAGTTTCCAAAAGCTGTCACCTGCATCCCAACCTTTTCACCTCGCACCTGTTGCATGGTTGTAGGTAAAATTGGAGATACGATAGCATGAATGGCCTCATTGCATTTCAACGGTATCTAACACACTTTTGCAGTGGTACTAATTTCTATGTTTTTATTTATTACAAGGGTTCTCTTCCTCGGAAATGTTGCGATAATTGAATTTGTGATAAACGAGCACTTGATGCATGCTGTTAATGCACTCTCCTACAAACACAGGGATCAGAATTTGATTTCCCGCCACAACTTCGGTCAGCGGTGAGTGAAATATGTAGAGATTCTGGGCCACTACCACTAACCATTGTGGTGAAGTGGTCAAACAACCTCTGTGATTAGAACAGGTTTTACCGTATCTGGCGATTATGCAGGTGTTAAGATCTTAACACCTGCATATGTATACTGGCAAAAAGTACCCATAGCGTTAACAGCCCCACCTAAGCTATAAAGCATTGATACTGCATTGTCCTGCGCTGACTGCCTTTTGGCAGCGACTGACACCGGCAAATAGGCTCAAAAGGAAGCCACTGCCAGGTGAAGGTCGGTCAGTTGAAGCACAATGCATAGGTTATCAAAGCTACCTGTTTGCATACTTTGCCACGAGTATGTGTGGCTTTTGCAAACTGGACACATCGCCAGATACGGTAAAACCTGTTGTAATCTTATATATGTATACTGGCAAAAAGTACCCATAGCGTTCACCATGCTGGTCAGTGTGGCTTAGTGGTGTCTAGGACTGGTTCAGATTTTGTTGTCCATTGGTGTTAACAATGGCTGCCAGGGCCACAGTGCTGGTTAAAGATCACTGCTACTGCATTATCCCAAACATATGTATTTGATTTCATTTCATTAATGGGCATTCTCTAGAGGTCCCTACACATTCACTAATGTTTTAATTATAATATTTGCATATGCATTAAAGTCTCAAATGCATTGTTATGTTTCAATGAAATACTTACCTCGATATTTTGTCCGCATGAGTTTTAAACAACTAAACAGTTTGATGAACATCTTCTGAAGAACAAAATCTACTCAATTTACGACGCTGTGTGTCAAACGTTTAAATCTTTGAAAGCTTGAGAGGGACTTTTAACTGTGAGGCACTGATCAATGTCACGTCCGTTGGGTGATGGTTTTTTTTCCTCGTGGCTGCAGACAGCTGTCGTTCGAGCACTCGGCTCTGCAGGAGACGCTGGTGAAGGAGTCGAAGACGAACAAGCGGCTGTCGATGGAGAACGAGGAGCTGATGTGGCGATTGCAAAATGGCGAGGGACTGGGCAGTCCCAGTCGGGGCTCTCCCTCCTCCACTTCCTCGTCCGTCTCCTTCCGGTTCCCTCCGTCCCGCAGCCCCGCCTCCATGTCTCCATCTTGCTCCAACGCATCGCCTGCTTTATCCCCGACGCACGGCGGGGCTCTCCACGGCACACCGAGCAGGGTGGTGGTCTTTCCCGCGCCGTCGCCGACTCACTCGTTGGGAACCCCCGTGCGCTCCTCGTCCTTTGTCTCACCATCCCGGGGCCACGCGTCGCCTGCGCGATTGCCTGCGTCACCTCCGCAGACAGCGGCAGCGTCGCCCACGCGAACGCCCGTGTCGGAGTGCACCAACGACGTGCCTAGATGACGGACGGAGAACGGTGCTGCCGTATCCACTGCCGAGAGCCCCCAGAGCTGGTGTTTGGTTGCTTTAAAAAAAGAAACCTATATGAAAAGTTACTTTGGCAATACGTCATCCTTGGCAGTGGTGGGACCGTGCTTACATGTGCAGGCGCAAGTGCTTTAAAATGAGGAGTCTTTTAACATGGCTTCTGCCTTCCAGACTTTATTCATCGTATGTCACCGATGTTGCTCAGGAGTGTCTTCTTTCACTTTTTAAAGAAGGATGGTGGAATGTGCTCTACGCAGGCTATGTCCACTCGCCCTTCAGTGTTTTCCAGTTTCATCTATGCTATTGTAGGGTTCCGTTGTGGATCAGTTACAGGAATCTCTGCTGAAGATGATGCACTACAGATAGCCTAACGTCCACACACTTCACTTCACATACAAATTGCCTTGTATTATATGACATGCTAAGTTCATAAAAATGGGAACACATTTTCTTCCAAAGCCATCCGCATGCTGTGCTTTAACATGCTTGCGTTCATGTATACCTAGGTGGTATTTTGAAACGCTTAAGTTCTAAAAAGTAGGGACTAACATCTGCCAGTGATTTTCTACATTATCGTTATAAAAAAAAATTGGTAATTGGAAGCTGTCATTTTCATATGGGTGATTTGACCTGTGAAGTTTTTTTTAGGAGCCATAATATAAATATATAGATGAACATTGAAAACTCTCACTATCGCTTTAAAATTGGTGGCACGGTGTGAGTAGTGCTGCCTCCTCCCAGCAAGACACTAGGGTTCGATTCCTGGCCCAGGTTTGCATATGTTCTACGTATCCGTGTGGGTTTTCGCTGGGTACTCCGGTTTTATTCCGCAGTTCAAAAACATTGCCTAGATTAATTTGTGAGACGAAATTTCTCCCAGTGCCCTGTGATGGCTGGCATCGAATCCTAGGTATAACCTTGCCTGGTGGCCTCTGTCTGCTGGGATAGGCCATATATGAATATAGAAAGAATTAACTTTCAGTGCAGAATGAGTTCGGATAAAGAATTCAGAAAGATGTCAACCACAGCAATTAATCAGTTAGCATTTACTTTTACAGTAGCTAGCATTTGGTTTTGTAGACTGATAAAATTTGAACATAAAAGCTTTTTTTTTTATACCTACCTGGTACTGAACAGGGAAAACATTGCAGAATCTTGTTATTGAAATGATTTGCTTGGAAAAATTGTGGCTCATAAGTCTCTTTATTAATGGACAAATCACTTCTGAGAAAATATGTTGTTCAACTGGCAGAAATTTTTTAAAGGATTTGCCAGGGATTGTAATGTTTGGTGGTGTTGCACTTGATATATATACCGTATATATAACGCGCATTAAATATATTGTACGAGTAATTTATTTTGCCAGCTTTTTCAAAGCTTCAAACAGTGCAGGATAAATGTTTGTTGAAATTTCCAACTGGTGCGGGATATGGGTTCGTGTATTTGGCCCAACTGTAATGAACGTCTCTATTATTTCACAATCTGTGTTGGAATTTACTGTTGTAACCCAATGTAATGCTGTATACTTGGTCAAAGCAATCTGAAAATACTGCCTCGTTTGTCAAAAGCACTGCATTTTAATGTGTTAAGGAATTTTTGCAAAGTCGTGCAAAAAAGCTGTGCATGATTAAAAACACTGATTATTTTGGGTCTTGTGTCCAGGGGTTGTCACTTATCTATTGCATGCACTGACAATGTGACCTTTTTGTAAATGGGTTTCCAATTGGATCGGACCACAACACCACCGTGGCTGTACTTGTACAATGAAAACTGTGATGCATAATACACGACATATTTAGACAAAAATAGCGTGTTGTGGAAAATTGTGTTTGTCCTGTAAACTTTACTGTAAAAAGGGCTAGCTATATTTGTGGCCTAAATGTAAACTTGGACTGGCATATTGATTGTAGTTGCATTTAAAAACGTGCATAGCAATTTATAGGGACCCCGTTTAAAATTAAAATGGGAGTTCTCATTTAAATTAAAAACTACAATATATAACTAGTAAGGTGTCTAAAATGTAGGTTATTTTGAAGGTTACCTTGGAAATTCAGACAGTTCATCTTCACAAGCCACCTCCTCTACGTTTATAGCTTTACTTGGTCTGTCTTGACTTTAAATGATATTCAGTTCCCCTTGATATCAACCAAAAACTATATCATTACAAATAAAAGACACAAACTTGCAAAGGGCCGTGTTTTGTTCTTCATGGAATGTACATCTTTCATTACACTGTTGATACTGAGATCTTCAGTGTTGTGTACTTGCAAGGGTAGAATGGGAAATCCGTGGGATTATCAGGCAAATTCCGAGAATTAACTGCTCGCAGTACATGCCCAGCGTACCTCACACTATTAAACTGCGTGTATGTTGTGAATCATTTGCAAGTGGGCTTACTGTAACATTCTTTACCAAAAACATCAGCCGAGTATATTATACATTTATTCACAGTATATAGACTAAATATGAAGTCCTTGCAGTGGCGTTGTATGGTTGTGGATGGCTCATGGTGCAGGGAATGAAACGTGGGCTCCTGTTCAATTTTTCTCCGACTTTTGCCGCTAAGCGCCTCAGCCGCTGTCGCTGTTGGATTTCGGTCCAGCTGCTTTTGGAGATGTGTAAATACATGGTACGTACAGGCAATGATTGGTCCACGAAGACGGGATAGTCTCTGATCACGCTTTCAGGCTTTACTACGAAATTACTGCCACTTTTAAGATAAACGGCCTATTACAAATGAAACCTCTACCTATCTTGAATTATGTTTAAAACGCATTAAGTCTTACTCAAAGATGTCTTAAACCTCTATTCGGTTTGCATGTTTGAAAATTTTTTGCTGGATAGCATTGATACCGAAGGCTAGTCAGTTTAGCTGAAATATATAATTTTACGTAGAGAGTTACACACGGTCATACATGCATTGTTATTTTAATTCAATGACCTTGATCATCTTGATTCAAAGTGATAACAGAAAAAATGTCACGAGGGCACCTAAATTCTTGTGCAGGATAATTGCTTCGTGAGTTTATGTAAAAGTGTTTTCCCTCACATCGACGGAGTTACTGTCACCCAGCATGGCCTTTGATGGAGGGTGCCCAATTGTTACTCATCACCAACACAGAAGGGGGAGTGCCGTACAATCTTCATAGCCACACTGTAACTTGTACGTTACGTGCTCAGTTCACCTTCCCACGTGGAGGGCGCTTCGAAATTGCGAGATGTGCAAATGACGTCAAGGGCTGTTTCAAGGAGGTGATAGCCACTCGCTAGCCCCTGTGAACAATTTTTGTAGAAAATACATTCTTACTCTGGTCTTGACTGCCACTATTAAAACGCATTCAAATCTTACCTAAAAATATGAAAGCACTATATTATTTTAGCCAAATACATATTTTACAGATATTGAGATTTATGACAGTGGAGAGATACCTAAGAATCTCTGTAAATAGATCTTTATTGCACTCCCCAAAAACCCAGAGCTATTGAATGTGAATTCCATGGAATCCTTAGTCTAATGAGCCATGTAACAAAGATCATATTAAGAGTGTTGATGCTCAGAGCCAGAAGCAGACAAACCAGAGGTTGCAAAAATTCAATGTGGTTTTGTTGAAGATCCAGGTACAAGAAATGCCATTTTTAATCATTCGTATGTTTTCAGAAAAGGCAACTAAAATGAAGATCTCTATTTGTGTTTCATTGGTTATAACAAAACATTCGATAGCATAAAAGACGAGAAGCTAATGAAAATTATTTAAGAGCTGGGCATTGATTATCTCATCTCATCTCATTGTCTGAAACCGCTTCGTCCTATACAGGGTCACGGTGAAGCCGGAGCCTATCCCGGCAGACAGGGCGCAAGGCAAGGATATACCGACGATGGGACGCCAGTCCATCGCCGGGCACTGCGGGGCAATTTAGCCTGCGAGCCAATCAACCTATGTAGCAGCATGCTTTTTGGACTGTGGGAGGAAACCGAAGTGCCCGGCGAAAACCCATGCGGACACGGAGAGAGCATGCAAACTCCACACAAAGGCACCCGAGCCGAGAGATTCGAACCCGGGATCTTCTTGCTGTGAGGCGTCAGCGCTAACCACTAGGCCACCGCGCCGCCCCGGCATTGATTATGAAGATTCGAAAATTCTGGGGCGGCGCGGTGGCCCAATGGTTAGCGCTGACGCCTCACAGCAAGAAGGTCCCGGGTTCGAATCTCTCGGCTCGGGTGCCTTTCTGTGTGGAGTTTGCATGCTCTCCCCGTGTCCGCGTGGGTTTTCGCCGGGTACTCCGGTTTCCTCCCACAGTCCAAAAGCATGCTCCTGGATAGGTTGATTGGCTCGCAGACTAAAAATTGTCCCGCAATGCCCGACGATGGACTGGCGTCCCGTCGTCGGGTGTATTCCTGCCTTTCGCCCTGTGTTTCCGGGATAGGCTCCAGCTCACCGTGACCCTATATAGGATTAAGCGGTTTCAGATAATGAGAGAGAAAATTCTAAGGAACATATACTTGGATCAAACCGCAGCAGTAAGGATCACAAGTAAACAAAGTGCTTTCATCCAAATTAAAAGAGGTGTGAGGCAAGGCTGTGTTTTCACTGGACTTGTTTAACTTCTACAGTGAGAACATCTTAAGATAAATTGAAGGTTTGTCAGAGTTGCTAATTGGTGGACAATATGAATAACCTGCGTTATGTGGATGATGCAGTTTTCTTCTCGGATTCAGAGGGGAATTCGTAAGAAATTCTGGATACGTTTGGTAAAATGTAGGATAAGGATGGCCAAAGATAGCTTTATAAAAATTAAAAAGAGTCTGATAAATAATAACATTTCTCTGGGGACAAAACTAAGAGTTCTCGATTGTTACATTATTCCAGTTTTACGTATGCATCAGAAAGTTGGACAATGTCACCAAGTATATAAAAGAGAATTCAAGTAACTGAAATATGGTTCTTTAGGTATTTTGGACAAATCATACCACAAATGAAATGTCATGAATGGGATGTAGAAAGGTGTTGAATGACATAAGAAGGAGACAGTCGAAGTTTCTTGGGCATATGAAGAGAGGGGAAATTGAAAATCTGGATATCATTGGAAATTTGAAGGAAAGAGAGATCGTGGTGACAGATTGACTTATGTCAAGAGTCTCTCGAGATGGATGAACATATCAATAATGGGCATTCTTAGAAGTTCAAAGAGCAGAGATTTGTGGAAGGCCATTGCAACCAACGTCCTGTAGGATGTGGTACCTAGAAGAACAAGATGAACATGCTAAACTTGGACCAACGTTGGCATGTAGTTGAAACTTTGATTGACAACCGACGTCCTAACACTGACCCATAATAATTCCGTGTCCACACCAAATAGTTGCAAAATTTAGGCGAAAATTGCCAGTGGATTTGTTTTGGTGCAAAAAAGTTTTTTTTCGAGAATTTGTAAAGTAATCTCTTTATAAGCACTGACCTTTACAGTGATCTACGACTGCCTAGGCCAGACCTATGCTAACCTCTAGATGGCTCGAGCCTGTCAACCAATGAGAGGCTGGAAATTTATCGGCGACCTGACGTATGTCTAGCCTTTTATTAGCCTTTGTGACGTTACAACCAGTCCACTGATGGCGTCCAGTGTATCTTGTGTTTATTTCGTAATATACTTTTTATGATTTGTATAATTAGTGTTCTGGTCGTGTCACTTAACGACTGCAGAGGATTTTCCAATCAGTTGCAGGCTGTTCTCTCAGCTTTACCTTTTCATAAAAGAGTAAATCGTCAAGTTCTTCTCAAGCCTGACTGTGAAACTATGCTCCTATTCTATTAGTCCATGTGTCTGGATGATATTTTTATAGAAGCATCCAGTGTCGTTTATCACAGCGAAACGGTTATGTGTTGGGAAACAACGTACCAATAGCTCCGTGCAGTTTTTTAAAACGTGTCCTCGTGTTTGTTTGAAAACTTTAAATGGGATTGTGCTGCCATCTGCTGGGAGAGTGGAGATGTGATGGTTTGGGTGAAATTACGAGGCTAAATGACACTCGTAAATTTTATAGACTTTCAAAGAGAGATGTTTATTGTTAAAGCAGAAAAAATCAGTGAGCTTGCAAGTTTTGGGTGCCTGATTTCTGCAATATAGTAAACGTTCGAACTGACCAACGCAACAAAATATATAATCATAAGGAAAATGAACAAATTCGCAGCACTAATTTGTGAAAATACAAAACTCATCTCTTTGCCAGAAACCGCTTAGTCCTATACAGGGTCGCGGTGAGCCGGAGCCTATCCCGGCAGACACAGGGCGCAAGGCAGGGATATACTCACGATGGGACCGCAGACTATCACCGGGCACTGAGGGCAATTTAGTCTGCGAGCCAATTAACCTATGCAGAAGCATGCTTTTGGACTGTGGGAGGAAACCGGAGTGCCCGGCGAAAACCCACGCGGACACGGGGAGAGCATGCAAACTCCACACAGAAAGGCACCCGAGCCGAGATTTGAACCAGGGTCCTTCTTGCTGTGAGGCGACAGCGATACCCACTGAACCACCGTGCCGCCCGAAACTACGAATCCTAACCATAATTGATGATTGCTTCGAAAAGCTGCTCTCTCGAGACAGCCGCGTCGATCGCTCCCTCTCTCCTCTCCTCGCGACGTTTCGCCTCCCACGTTCGAGGCATCCTCAGGCGCAGTGCGTGTGTGTAGTGCCTGTTGCTCCTTTATATATGTGGGTACTATGCATGTGTCGAGTCATCTTTTGTTGTGTGAGGTCTACATCTGAATCACATTAACACTAATCTCCTTATCTTATTCACACCCCGGAACTGCGATAACCCCCTCTGATGTCCACACCCAATAGTTCTATATCTGTGCATTACTGACTTCCATAACTGGCCTCCAGGATTGGCTGAGCTTTATATTAATTTCTTGTTTCGGTTCATGATCCTTTTAGTCTTCTGAATCTCAATTGCTTCACGAATTAATCTTGGACCTTTATGGCGGATGGCTGCTAGTATTCGTATTTGATAAAATACGAATGATAAAATACGAATACTAGCAGCCATCCGCCATAAAGGTCCAAGATTAGCGACGGGCATTGCACACACATACTGCGCCTGAGGATGCCTCCAACGTGTGAGGCGAAACGTCGCGAGGAGAGGAGAGAGAGCCATCGACGCGGCTGTCCCGAGAGAGCAGCTTTTCGAAGCAATCATCATGCATCGAGCCGTGAAAACCTACATCACTAACCATAATTATAAACAGTAGCATAATTAAAACTGCAAAGCACAAAATTGATCAATAATTCGAATATATTAACGAGTTTCAAAGACGTGCACCAGTGTAACAGTGCAACGACGAACGTCACTGCAACAAGAGCAGCGATTTGTGACCCCCGGATGAAAGTTGCTTCAGAAATGCAAATATTATTATTATAATGTTCACTAAACGTGACCCACTTTGATGGCCCGCATCACCAGGGTACAACTGCTGCTAAACGTGGGCTCGCGTTGGTGTCTTCTGTCGATCTGACACTCGGCCAACACAGCAGCTGCGTTACCGCCTCTGCTGCTGGGGTGTGGGTTCATCTCACACCACATAGATCATCTCTACCTGGGTGTGGGTTCATCTCACACCACATAGATCATCTCTACCTGAGTGTGGGTTCATCTCACACCACATTGATCATCTCTACCTGAGTGTGGGTTCATCTCACACTACATAGATCATCTCTACCTGAGTGTGGGTTCAGCTCACACCACATAGATCATCTCTACCTGGGTGTGGGTTCATCTCACACTACATAGATCATCTCTACCTGGGTGTGGGTTCATCTCACACTACATAGCAGTGACGTGCGGTGAGGTTCATGGCTGGTGAGGCACTGACGTCATCAGTC
>JAZEWT010000009.1:9029183-9043888 GCA_036362905.1 Mordacia mordax | reverse complement strand
GTCTCCCTGTACGTGGGGGCGTGTGCGATGCCAACACGTGTCTCCCTGTACGTGGGGGCAGGTGCGATACTAACATGTGTCTCCCTGTACGTGGGGGCGTGTGCGATTCTAACACGTGTCTCCCTGTACGTGGGGGCAGGTGCGATACTAACACGTGTCTCCCTGTACGTGGGGGCGTGTGCGATGCTAACACGTGTCTCCCTGTACGTGGGGGCGGGTGCGATGCTAACACGTGTTTCCCTGTACGTGGGGGCGTGTACAACGCATTACCATAGCCACCGGTCACACTAACGTCTGGCCATCTTGCAGTACAGATGGTTTTGAAACTTTTTAAGTCTGCGTGTTCCAACTAAGCCTCGCCTCCTAATTCAGTGGATGACACGTGTGCACCACCACACGCGTGTTCCAACACAGCGATGGACGGCTCCACTGTGATACAATATGACGAATGCATGTAGAAATGTGAATCATATACCATACCACTTTATTTGTTTAAAGTAACGGTGACAGAACAATTAGGTACACATTACACAGCAGTGTAAACTATAGATGCAAATATCTAAACTAAAACGGTAACATTTAACGTGAGCCTAAGGAATATCTAAAAGCACTCACATCACACTGTTCTGCAGAAGACACATTTAGCTACAATAACATTTCAAATAACATGATACTTTGGACTAATTATTTTGAATTTGTCAATTAGCAGCTACATCTAATAATCTACAACAAACACTGTTTAAAAACTCATCTGCATAAATTAATATTGAAACACATTACTTGTCCAGAACTAGTAATTTGGACATAGAACAATGAGCTGTAAAAGTTGACATTTTTAAACAATTCAGATGTGCTCATGCAACGAATACACAATACGTTATAAGGTTATTATTACCACATGACATTCACTTTTTAGCGCATCCACCATATTGTAATTCAAACCTTGACTATAAAAGGAACACAAAACATGGCACCACGGAGCGAGATTGCTTTCATACATGAATTGTGTTTCCGTTGGGACTTCATGGTAGCAATGACTGTTAAGCTCTCCTCCGACAGACAATTAGGCAAAAGTACAATAAGGCGATGACAAATTCTATGGGATTTTTAAAATTCATAACCCACTTTGGCCGAGAGAGATCGTTGTAGCGTCACTACAGCGTCGCGCACTCACATTCACACCGGCCCAAGACACGCCTAGTTATTTCTGTGCTATCGATGGGATGCGATCGGGTTGTGGTTGATCGCTGCCCATCGATCACGGGCCATCGTTGGAGGTAAAATTCTGAGCGCACTGCAGTCAAGTGAAATACTGCTGTTAAAGATGGAGGGAGTCAGTAAAACGAGAAAGGAGGGTAAACATGACAGTACATCAAGCGAGAGGGCGTGATTACGTGTGCTGCCGAAACAATGACTTATTATATGGTACGAAAGAGGAAATTACAATCATGGCACCACAACTGAATTATCTTGCACATAATAGAGCCGTTTTGGGTTGGGTCACAAAAAAAATAAGTGTCATAACCCGCCTCTATCCGACACAGCCACATCGTAAGGTGTGCCACGTGAACAAAACATGTCAAATTCTTTAATACTTCAGCGCACTGATGTATTGGAGAGCAAACCCATAATTTACGATAGAATACGACGTTTGGCTGATCATTGCAATCAGCTTCATCAGGCACCTCGAACAAAGGTTATGGATGTTTCCCAGATTATTTATTTTTATATATAGGGGGGTTGTGATGTCATCATCGTGTGCCTATGCACATGACCAGAGGAAGTAATATATCCACATACATTATAACAGATTATGTTAATATTTAATTATACACGTGTTACGAATTATGTGACTCACAGACAATAGGCTGAGATTGTCAACTGTTAATTTCATCAGTATTATTCATTCATTATCAATACCCGCTTAAACCTGTACAGGGTTGCGGGAGGGGCAGAGCCTATGCAGAGCCTATCACTGCCGACAGAGGGCGCAAGGTGGGGAAATACACAGGATGTGACGCCTGTACGTTACATGAAATTATATTGTTTCCTGTTTTTAAATAAATAATATTAACTCTGTTATGAAAGTGATTATTAATAAATAATTTTCAAGATACATTTAGCCCATAGCAATCAGAATCATTAACGTTGTATTTATTTCTCTCAATTTCCATAGACTGTAAGATTAAATTGGCACAAAGTTACGTAAACTCTCTCTGCGGGGTGTTATTTGTATGTTTGTGTGACTAATATTATGCTGGTCAGATGGGCAGAAATATTAGTACACGATTTAATGGCCACGAATTACAAATACAACTGTCAGCAGATACACTACATGCTGGCCGACAAGGGCATGCAATACATTTTGCCGTTGACATTCTGTGCAAAACTAATTATTACTGACCGAAACTAATCTCTATATCTAAAGAACTATAATCTGGAAGACATTTCCAGAACCTTTGTTCGAGATGCCTGGCAATGCTGGTTGCAATTATCAGCAAAACGTAGTATTTCATTGTAGATGTCGGTTATCTCTCATTTACATGTTTTGTTCACGTGACAAATCTTAATAATTGACTGTGCCGGGTGGAAGCGGGTATACGACACTTATTTTTTTACCTGACCAACCCAACAGGGCTCTATTATGGATAACATTGGTCACAATAGCCTTCGTGTAAAATATCTTGGTCGTGAACCGTCATGGTTTTGGGGCCCAACTTCAATGACAGAGGAAGGCCTAAGCAAACCAATAAAATATTTAGGCTCACAAACAGCTGATGGTGTCCTGGATTCCTAAAGAAACTAGGAGTGTATAAAATAGTAGCTGGAATTCTGAGACATACTATGGTTATTGGGCGGCGCGGTGGCCCAGTGGTTAGCGCTGATGCCTCACAGCAAGAAGGTCCCGGGTTCGAATCTCTCGGCTCGGGTGCCTTTCTGTGTGGAGTTTGCATGCTCTCCCCGTGTCCGCGTGGGTTTTCGCTGGGTACTCCGGTTTCCTCCCACAGTCCAAAAGCATGCTCCTGGATAGGTTGATTGGCTCGAAGACTAAAATTGTCCCGCAATGCCCGGCGATGGACTGGCGTCCCGTCGTCGAGTGTATTCCTGCCTTACACCCTGTGTTTCCGGGATAGGCTCCGGCTCACCGTGACCCTATATAGGATTAAGCGGTTTCAGATAATGAGATGAGACTATGGTTATTAACAAAAAAATACCAAATAATTCTATCATTTCTATCATGTCTGTACGCTAACATTACACACCCATATCGCTAGGCTATGGCTCTTCTAGGACTTTATGCAATGAAACAGCAACTCCCCAAAACTATTTCTGAGGAGAGCCCCTCCATAGGATACCAGGCACTACCACTTACAGCAGCCTGAGTGTTAAATCCCATTTAAATAATGACAACTACCGCCTATTTTATTTATATCAACCACACATGCTACATATATATGGGGTAACATGACTGCAGCTTGCTCGATGATTGAATTAATGTAATATTTCTCTCGGGTCTGAACACGAAACTTGGAGCGCTGTTGCTTTGGGAATGATGACTGTTCGGTGCCATAACGATGACGTGCTCATTCGTCAAAGTCATACAATCGAAATCTCGCGATAAGAGCCCATCAGCCTCACCAATGTGGCATAGTGTATCCAAGCCATTACCAACATCAGCAATGTGCGCTTTACAGAAGACATTGACGACCGTAACGTAGTTCAGCGATATAAATACTAAGCTTTGGAAATACTGTGTATCTTGCTATCAAATCGAATCAAAAACAGATGGACTCATCAGCTACACTCAGACCCTGCTTATAGCGACCCTGCAAAATTCTGATTCGTTACAGCACTCCTTGCCCCCGAGGTATTTTTTAGGGAAAAAGGGAAGGAAATCCATAAAATCCAGAAACTTGAACACTCACAGTTCAGCCAACGAAAGCTTTGTATTCGTACGCTGACAACCAATCAGCACTCTCCTCCTGCAATGCCAATTTTGCTAGCTCTTTTCCAGGAATGCATTCTGATCGCTAAACGGTGTTTGCCTGTACAGAATAATCGATTAAGCGAATGATACATGTCTAGAATTGCGTGTAAAAATGTATATTTACTTTATACACAGCTGGTTTAATGGCCGTTACCTTTACCTGTGTCGGCTGGCTCCACCTGTCTGAACCCTGGGTATCCTTATTCGCAGGGTGTAAATAATATGCAAAGTTACATTTATACCAACGAAAGCAACCACAGCTGTGAAAATGAGACGAAAGAAAAATAAACAATACGGTACAAACAAGATGGTTAAAAACTCAACACAAACATTAAATGTTGAAACCAATTATGATCCCAAATCGTAACCATTTATCAAATCGCCAGGGAATGGGAAGAGGGGTGAATCATTACAGACTACAACTGAGATAGTGATCAAGAAAATCTCACATCAGGTTAAAGTTGTGATCGTTAATTACACATAATGTATCACGGCTGGTAGTTTTACTGAGTAATGCCTGTGTTGCCGAGATGCAAAACAGCTGTTGTTCCTGCATCTGTATGCATAGGGTGGGGTTCTATTTGGCAATTCCGCTTATGCAATTTATTGTTTTAACACTCGCACAAATGCAGCATTATTCCACACTTGTGATGATGACATTCTTTTAATGACAACACTTTTCATGCAATGCTGAGCTATCTTTAATATGTACGTTTATGGTATTAAACTCGCTAAACAACATCATTAATGGGGTAATGGTGGGTTTGTGGTTTCCGCATCCCAACAAAAGCAGCAAACAGCAGCATCATCGGTTGAAGAGCATTCCTCGTCTCGCGTGACCAGAGCATAAAGGATTTGTTGTGCAGGTGTTTGTGGTTATGCTGTACTGCTCTGAAGTGATTTGAGGGTTGTACCGCAGGTTGTTTTGCTCCTGGTACTGAAACGTTTCTTAAAATTAATTTCCTAAAGAAGATTGCAGCATGTGCAGCGAAGCATCAGACATCGTCCTGAACAACATGCGGTACACCTCGAAAAGACATCGTGTAGTACTAGCGAGGCAGTAGCTGATTTGATTACTGACATTTATCCCAATGACAATTCAATAACACACTGCAAAAAAACACATTATTTCACGTCTGTTATGTATTCGCAATAAAGAACGTTTTATGACGTGTAATTGTACATTATATCAAATTATTTCGACATGGAATGTAACAAAATTACAGAGGTTTGTGGATTGAGCCATCGAGCTCAGTTGCCACCCTGGTTAATACTCATCTCATCTCATTATCTGAAACCGCTTAATCCAATATAGGGTCACGGTGAGCCGGAGCCTATCCCGGAAACACAGGGCGTGAGGCAGGAATATACCCGACGACGGGACGCCAGTCCATCGCCGGGCATTGCGGGACAATTTTAGTCTGCGAGCCAATCATCCTATCCAGGAGCATGCTTTTGGACTGTGGGAGGAAACCGGAGTACCCGGCGAAAACCCACGCGGACACGGGGAGAGCATGCAAACTCCACACAGAAAGGCACCCGAGCCGAGAGACTCGAACCCGGGACCTTCTTGCTGTGAGGCGTCAGCGCTAACCACTGGGCCACCGCGCCGCCCTGGTTAATACTCATCACATATATTTTTTAAATCATGTATCATATCAAAGATCCCATGGCATTCGAAAAAGAGTAGCCCATGTCTGCCAAACCACTCAGATATAACAAGCACCTTTTTAACTATGAATTAGGGGCTGACAGAGAGCATCACAGTGTGAAAATTAAAAAGGTCGACGCAATGACAGGCCTACATTGCAGCGACTTCATCACAGTTATTGTTTACTTTTGGCACGTCGTCCTCGTATCAAATCGAAGCAACAACTGGCTTCGTGACCACAAGTAATTACTTGTTGACGTCAATAGACTTGCTATGGCACACGTAACGTTTATCCTGAGCTTGAACCGCTCACGGGCGACGAATTATAAAGGTTTAGCAGTTTCCCCTTCTCACGGTTGATGTCTATCCATCTGTCCCACGCATCCGCCAGCTCACCCGTCTGCGCCGTTCATCCACTAGGTAACTGTGTGCTATTGATGTTTGTGTTCGCATTATAGACGTCACGTCGTTATGAGTTTTTCTTGCATTGTGTAACGGCAAACGTGTAGTGGGCCGACTTGGATAGAATTTATAATTGTCATTAGGTTTCAAGGTGCATGTTTCATGCTGCCTTGTAGAATCCCAATTTGGTGGTGCGTAGTACACGCACGTGCCTATTATAATTGAGAATTTACAGTAATCGGGTAAAAATTACATGGCTACATCGCCCACGACTCACTTATTGCCCCCTTTCTGACGGTGCTGGGTTCACCTTAGGCCTCAGAGACCGCTGCTGTTCGGAGGGCCTCCTGCTGTAAGGCACCTGCAGATGTGTATACTGAATGACAGCGTGATGTATATAGATACACATTGAGTGAAGATGGGCATATATAACATCATTAAAATAACGGGAAATGTAGCAACGGAACCGGTGGTGTTCAAGCCATGTACGTTAGGCATGCATCTCGCGACTGCTTTCGCCGTTAGTGCCTGGTGTGCTGCCCAAGCAGAGGCTCCTAGTGAGGACTGGCGTGGCGGTGGAGGAGTGCGGCTTGTAGACCACGTCAAGGCCACCGGCGGATTTCCCCTCCAGGCTGTGGCGGATCCCGTAGCCAAAGTAAATCAGGAAGCCTGCGTGCATTCATTCATTCACAATCAGTGCTCGTTTAATCCTGTAGAGGGTCACGGAAATCCAGAGCCTATCCCGACAGACACAAGGAGCGAAGCAAACCTATGCCGAGGATGAGACGCTAGTTCATTACAGGAAACGGGGGGGGGGGGAATTTAGTCAGCAGAACAATGAAACTAGACAGGAGCATGTCTTTGAACTGTGGGAGGAAACTGGAGTAGCTGGCAAATACCCATCCAGGCAAAGAGAGAACATACACACTTCATACAGAAAGGCACCCAAGCCAGGAATCGAACCCAGCGACTTTTTGCTGTGAGGCAGCAGCGCCACTCGCTGCGCCATCGCCGTACCGCCCCCGTCAGGAGAATACGAGGGGCGTCGCGCGGCATTCACACCCAAAAAGACGATTGATATAAAGGAAGAACATGCGATTGTTAAAATTGACACGTAGTGACACGACATGCTAGACATGATAGATTAAATAACCATTTCCGTGGTCACCATCCTGCATTTTACTATTTATAATTAACCTGTGGTGTGTACCATTACCTTTAGAAACCAGTGGGATAAAGTGATGACCCACATATAACCCTCGCTAGCTTCATTGGAACATCTTCCTCGCAGTGGGCGGCAACATAAATTAACTCATTAGCTCTTGTCATTCACGTAATTGTTATACTTTGCGGGAAAACCCTACTTCCTGAACAATTAACTATTGAGCGGTATTACGGTTTTCTTGAAATAGTGGCTTCTTTTCGCCATAGCCACACCCTTGTGACATGCCATCTACTCATGGTATGTGTTGGAAATAGGGTGGCAAGGTGGCTCAGTGGTTAGCGCTGTCGCCTCACAGCAAGAAGGTCCCGGGTTCGAGTCTCGGCTCGGGTGCCTTTCTGTGTGGAGTTTGCATGCTCTCCCCGTGTCCGCGTGGGCATTCACCAAGCACTCTGGTTTCCTCCCACAGTCCAAAAAACATCCTGCTGCATAGGTTAATTGGCTTGCAGACTAAATTGCCCGCAGTCCCCAGTAGTGGACTGGCGTCCCATCGTGGGCATATCCCTGCCTTGCGCCCTGTGTCTACCGGGATAGGCTCCGCTCACCGCGACCCTGTACAGGACTACGTGGTATCTGACAATGAGATGAGAGTTAGAAATACCACAGCACCTCTCTCACGTAACCGCCCTTATTTCATATAAATATATGCGGTGTGCACGTAGTTAAACGTATAAAAACACACCTCGTGTTATTATCTCTCATCTCTCTCTCATTATCTGAAACCGCTTAATCCTATATAGGGTCACGGTGAAGCCGGAGCCTATCCCGGAAACATAGGGCATAAGGCAGGAATACACCCGACGACGGGACGCCGGTCCATCGCCGGTGTTATTATCCAGTCCTTGCAATTACACACCATGACGAGTATTTGTCTCTCTGTATGGTTAATCGGTTCAGTGTTAAGAAATAACGTAGAATGGGACAGCACACGTCGTCGCTAAAAGGAGTGATGGCCGGTGGTCTGGAGGGCTAGACTAACATCAGAGTGGCAGTCAAGGGGAATGACCTTGTCGGAGTACATCCACCGCAGAGATGGAGCGATGAAATCCTGCGCAGATGCTCGACGGATTGCGATATGATGTTGACTATAAAAGGCCTTCATTCACCAGTGGAATGATCTTGGCTGATGAAACAGTTATTTATATTGGGTAATACAACGAGCTTTCGTTAAAGCTTAGTCAAGAGTGCCCCCTACAGACAGTGAGCGTTATCAGCAGTGCCATAAGCTTCCACTCGCCGATATATTTTGGATTGTACTGCGTGTTCGGCATAATGTCTGATGTTTGACGTAATATCGCTCACGCTCCTTCAAGAACAATTCAGTTCCCGAAGAAGCACCCGGTATATAACCGTCCATCACACCGAGCAACACGTGGCATTACCTAAAAACGTATCGCGGGGTTCTTGAGCACTGTCGTGAAAACCTAGATGCAAAAAAAAGCCCCTCAGATTGCGTACCTGCAAGCATCCACACAGAGAATCGAACCCAGGTGCCGGCACTCAGTTGCAGCATGAGGTAGATGTTGACAAAGACGCTCAGCACAGGCAGGACTGGCAGGCAAGGCACCTGCCATCCAGCAGACGACAGAACATGGCAGGTCAGCTTGAATATGACTCCTGTCAGTTATTGGGTTGGTCAGTTCCAGCGTCTGTTGTGCGGCAGGAATCCCGCATCCAGAGCTGGCAAGCTCACTGAATGTTTTCTGCTGTAATAATAAATATCTATCTGGTAACAAATGTATAGGTACAGCATTTACCCCACTAGACAGCATTCACTGAAGTTATGACATCATAATACAATACTAAATCTAGCAATGCATCGATTCATCATTTTGAAGTCAATCATTACGCTCATTACGCATGGATTATTTGCTGTGTGAGAGAATCAATTATACATGTTTACACATTTTGTGGAAATTACACTTTCATTTACGTTTAGGCCAAATGGAGCAAGTAAGAATGTGAATGAGACAAATGAAGAAGCGAATGAGTAAATGATTATGAAATATGATTGATTTCTGAATCGAATCAGAACAGAATCGTGACAATACAACTACTGAATGGCGAATTGTTATAGGCCAAGTATTACTATTACTAACTTACTGTAAATGATTGGCAGTCAAAAACCCTCTGCTTTAAATTAGGGCAATCAAAACGTCTCTAAAAATGAGTTGACAATAGAAATGTTATACATAGGAAATAATATTTTGCCTGCACCATTTATCAATCCAACTATCTTTACTAAGTTTCCTTCCACAGATTGAATTACTTATGGACCATTGCTCAGGTAAGTGTTTTCTTACATTCACAATGAAAGCAATTAGAGTAACCATCACATGTTATTTTTGAAAGTGGCCATGTGGCAGAGGATCCTGGTGCTAAATGTGTTGTGTGAGTGTTACACCAGAGGAATGCCTCGCTACAGTGTCCTGCTTGTGTAAAATGTGAGCAAAATGTATAGCCAAAATCTCATCTCATCCCACCTCATTATCTGAAACCACTTAATCCTATATAGGGTCACGGTGAGCCAGAGCCTATTCCGGAAACACAGGGCGTAAGGCAGGAATACACCCGACGACGGGACGCCAGTCCATCGCCGTATAGCCAAAATGTATTTTGCAATTGTCAATGCACTTCTAATCATGTCTTTTGGTGAAAAGCCTTTCCGTTAATTTTTTACAAAAAACTGAAATGTTACTTTATTGCACTGTGCAGTCTTTGCAATGCAGATTTTCTCTCTTGAAACCGATATTTGTCTCCACGGAAATATTTAGTAAGAGGTGAATGATGTGTTCAACTCTGAAGAGTCTCAGTGTGCTATAACGTAGTGAGATAACTTCA
Source organism: Mordacia mordax (assembly GCA_036362905.1). Classification (NCBI taxonomy): domain Eukaryota; kingdom Metazoa; phylum Chordata; class Hyperoartia; order Petromyzontiformes; family Petromyzontidae; genus Mordacia; species Mordacia mordax. The sequence continues at coordinate 9,033,784 of JAZEWT010000009.1, read as the reverse complement.
TGTGTTTATACGCATCGACGCCTATATCCACAATAAACATGTACAAGCGTGTACGTATTTATTGATTAATTAAGTGGTCTTCGACATGATCAACAACTGTGTTGAATTATGAAGTCACCTGTTTAAAACACCCTTGCGATTATAAAAAGACATCTCTGTATGTAGGCTCTGTGTCTGCCGGGATAGGCTGTGACCCCCCGTGACCCTTTATACAGGATTCAACAAAGACTGACAATGATAATAATTGTACTTCCAGAGCGCTTTTCACCCAAGGGTCACAAGGCGCTGCACAGGGCTGTGGAGAGAACGGCATGTCAGAAATAACAACATCAGAGCGTTCAATAAAAAAAACTATTACAATGATACTTTTTCACGATGACGTTAACGCTAAAAGCACAATTGCAATAGAATTGGTGCGGGTATTGGAGAGGGGGCAGTGAGAAACAAGTTTTAAACCTATATTTATCTCTCTCGCGGGTACCATGAAAGCGACGTGCGCTCTGCTCTGTGGTTGTGTGTAGATGAGCAGCGTGGCGGCGCCGATCGCCAGCAGCAGCAAGGAGAGCGAGGCGACGACCCACAGCTCGTACTTCACGAGGCTCATCTTGTGCACTGCCAGCCAGCTGAAAACACAGGCCAGCAATGCTGGGCAGAGGGAGGCAAAAGTGGGCGCCGCCACACACACGCACCAGGAATCAACAACGATTGCACGGACAGATAGTTTCGTAGATTTAACAGGGAGGGCTGCTGTCAAGAAGTCCGTTAAAGCCGAATGTTTTTATGACGATCTTATAATAATCATTGCTTCGAAAATCTGCTCTCTCGGGACAGCCGCGTAGATCGCTCACTCTCCCTCCATCGCGACGTTTCGCTTCACACGTTAGAGGCATCCTAATAATAGTAATTGCACTTCTAGAGCGCTTTTCACCCAAGGGTCACAAAGCACTGCACAGAGCTGTGGAGAGAAGGGCATGTCAACAACAACAACGTCAGAGCAGTTAAATTTAAGTAAAATAATAATGACTATCACAAGAGGACATAAAATACGCGATAAAATAATTGTGGACGTTTTTTTCATTATAAAAGCAAAGGGCATATACTGCCCTTCAAACCACCAATCAAGTTCTGCAATTGCTGCTAGGCAGGAATGTTAATTCTCTTAGAGATCTTAAGTGGCTCAATCGAAACTTATAAACTCAATGAATCTGAAATTAACCTGAACTGAATAAACCATTAATTGGCCAATCATCATTATCAAGGCCCACGTAATCCAGTACAGGGTCGTGGGGCGGCCAGAGCCTCTCCCGGCAGACAGAGGACGCATGGCGGGGTTATATCGAGGATGTGACGCTAGTACATCCGAGGAATTTTTTTGGGACATAGTAATAATAATAATAATTGCACTTCTATAGCGTGTTTTACCCGAGGGTCTCAAAGCGATGCACAGAGCTGTGGAGAGAACAGCATGTCAGCAAAAATGACATAAGAACGGTCAATCAACAACAATGAAACATTTTTGCATTTTTTGTTACAAATCTGAGCTGTGGAGAGAACGGCATGTCAACAACAGCAACAACATCAGAGCAATGGCCGTTATAACAACATTTATATTATGAACACCATTGAAAAGAGTAATACATGTATAAAATAACAGTAATAAGAACACTAAAACAAAAATAAAATTTCCATTATTTCCGCTGCAGACCACTGTGTTGGATTCATGGACAGCGTCCTCTACTTCCGAAGTTCATTGAATATAGATCGGTTACATCGAGGTTTTACTGCATTTCAAAATCACCCTGATAATACATGCATAGCCCTGGTGACATTCAGCTACTGGGTGAGGGTCTCCCCATGCTTTCCAAACGCACTGCACTGCAGAGCTGGCAAGCCCACTCCCGGGTTGCATCTTTCAAAGCGCCGGATTCCCAAACGCGGGACAGATTTGTGACGTACCGATCGCCACGACGCAGCCGTTGACAGTGAGGGCGGTGCGCTCGTTAGCCGTGCGTGAACGACGCGGGCACAACAGTTCGCGAAGAGCGGACTCTGGCGGACTCGGCTCGGCCATCTCGGGTGCCCGCGTGCCGCGTGCCGCGGATGACGCGAGGAAAAGCAGCTGCGAGCCGTTGTGCCCCGTCAGCGTGTCCGACACGCTCACCACCTGCTTCCCACTCACGCTCTCGACGCTCACTTCCACGTACTGGCTGTCAGGACGGTACCTGGAGCCAGAGCAGCGAGACGTGAGAGCACAGCACCGTTGACAATTGGGATCGAGCAGTGAAACAAATTGGAGCAATGAGGTGCATGTGGAATCACCGGCAGTACTACAGTTCAAGTGTTATAAGTATAATGTATTTCGTTTGTTAATCATGCAATTTTTAATACAAGGACGTGGCATAAGTCGCTTTACCGACAACATTGACATCGCATTGTGAGGCATATTTATTAGTTATTGCAGAAATTGTTCCAAATGTCCTCTATCATGTTCAATATACATGTTGCATCTTTGGACCACTGAACACCATTTCGTGCGACACAGTTCTTTGTTATTATTCAACGTTTCGAACTCTTGGCGACAAACGTCGCACCCTGTAGTCTAGACATAGTGTGCAGTACTTATACAGTAGGGGGCAATGTTGGTACAGTAGATGTAATTGTGACAATTGGCAGGTAATAGTTTAAATGTCATACATTTGGATCAGCACACTGGCATAAAATAACGTTCTCTTACGTATGATGTCACAGCAACTTTAACGTCCACTGTGAATCAGGGGGCACGTAAATATTGACATTAATGCATCAACGGTATTAAACAGGGTGGCCCACCGCACTGGGAACACGAATCTTTGAGAACTCGCTACTGTCAGGCCATGTGCCTGCCGAACGCTGCAGCTCGGAATATATACCGCAGGATGAGCACGCAGGCCGCCACAAGGGAGTAGGCGAGTAACGTGCCGATGGACATCATGTCCACCAGGTCCTTGAGGTCAAAAAGCAGGGCCATGATAGCTGACAGGGGAAGGAGATCAACACACTTAGTTTTAACCATAAGTTCCATTTTAAGCCTTTCCAGTCCTTTGTGTTTGATAATTTTAAAAACGAATCTGTTGGGATTCTTCAATCATTCACATCAGTACCCAGTTAATCCTGTAAATGGTCACAGTGAGCTGGAACCTTTCTCAGCAGATACAGGGTGAAAGACAGGGCTTTACCCAGGATAAGTCCATTGCAGAACACTTTGGCAATCTCGTCAACTAGACAATTAACCTGGACAGCCACATGTCTTTGGACGGTGAGAGAAAACTGTAGAAACTGGTAATGACCCATGCAGACATGGGAAAAACGCACCAACTCCACGCAGAAAAGCACCCAAGCTGGGAATCAAACCCAGGGGCCTTCTTGTGCTGAGGTCGCATCGCTACTTCCTGCACCACCATGCATTAAATATTTCTTTACATTTTATTATAGAATTATAATCGTTGTTTTAATTACCTGCGAAGCATCCAGCAGAGAGTGTTGCAGCAATAGGAGTCCGCCGCTCACTGACTCGCGCCAGGTATTTGAAGAGCAGCCCGTCCCGCGCCATCGCGTACATAATTCGCGGCAGGGGAAACATGCTGCCCAGCATGCTGAGCGGGGCAGCGTGGGCACACTTGTGTAACGGTACATTTAAATAAAATATCATGCAGTGCGAATAAACAAGACACAACTATGAGCTTTATGGGTCGACATTACAACGGAACCCATCTGGCCATGGATTCTTGCTGATTAGTTTTTTAAGTCTTGGCATTGCGTGTGGCAATCGTGTGGCGTAATCGCCATACGTTTGCCATACGTTCGTCAAACGTACATGCACTTGCGACTTGCTTCAAGATGTTCCATTACACACACCTACGCCTTTGTCCAAGTCACCATACATGTGCTAACATGTGTTATATCGCGTAAGTGAAGATGGATAAGCCTAGTTTATATGTGAGTGTGAAATTACAATGTCTCATTAAAGACAAGGGGGGGGCATTTCTCATATCAAGCCGTCAAAAGCTACAACAAATAATGCGCCGATAGATTATTAAATCTGTCTGTCTGGCGATTTATTGCAACCCTCTCATAACATTGTGTTTCTCCTGGAACTCTAGTGTCCTTTTACATGCCGAACAATAGTTAATAAAACTGGCCAAACATTTTAATGCAGCACCCTTCTGAAAAAGAGTTTTGAGACTTGAAGAGCCTTTCGTGGGTAAATAAAAGCTGGCATGTTAACATCAAAGGAATATTGCACGACAGAATATCCACCATGGAAAAAGAGTTTTGAGACTTGAAGAGGCTTTCGTGGGTAAATAAAAGCTGGCATGTAATGATGTAGGTTTTCACGGCTCCACGCGGCTGTACCGAGAGAGCAGCTTTTCGAAGCAATCATCAAAAGCTGGCATGTTAACACCAAAGGAATATTGCACGACAGAATATCAACCATGGAAAAATGACATCAGCTCATATGCTGCCACAAAGCGGAGCACTGTAAAAATAATAATCACAATTTATTGCGTGGGCATATTTGTTCAATGATGAAGACAGAGAGTGCAACTCTGAGGCGTGAGATA
>JAZEWT010000009.1:8984556-8997464 GCA_036362905.1 Mordacia mordax | reverse complement strand
TCAAATGAATCACAACGGCAGATGGAAAACATTGGACCTGAAAGTACATGTAGACAAATGCAGAACCCCCCCCCCAATTCATTTTACGTGAAGTAACACACTTCCTGTCTTATATATTCAAAACTGACTTGTTTAAACCTAAGTAAAGTATCGTGTTGATGTTTTAATGTGAAAGTAGTGCTTGCTGGTGTGCAACATTTTTAAAAGTGTCAATTATTTGTACACATGCATTCAAATGAATACAATTGCGCTTCTAAGTAACACATTGCAACGTTGTAAACATATCTTGCAAACAAGCTAACTCCTAAGCCATTGCTATTAGAATCACACACTTACATTTGCTTTTGACTTAGTAAAAGACTGTTATTGGTCATGTGGTACAGTCATCATTTTCTGCAGTGCTTTATGCTTAAGTATTAAAGGTGACAATCACATAATTGTAAAATAAATTTATTTTAATGAATGTCTCTTGTGCCTAAACATGCAATATGCAATTAAGATTCTGCAAATTGTCTGCGCTTGCAATTTTAAAAGTTAATGCCGTAAATAATATTTGTTTTTACTTGCTTATTTTGTTGCTGCAGGAATCTCAAGCCATCGAGCAGAGGTACACACATGCAAGAAGAAACGTCAAATGTAGACTATGGGATATGATCACAACCGTGTAAATGTGAATTGTCATGTTGCATTATTGCAGTCGCAGCTGTAATCTTGGTTCAGTTTCAGGAAGAAATGCTAATTCATCCAAGTCATTATGGCATCTTGATATGACTTTCATGCTCAAGCATATATTATTCTGCTCTGAGTGAATGTGTATGACTGAACACAACCCATTCTGACGACTAGGCAAAAACATTTTCAAATAGCAAGAAAAGGACATTTCTATACCGTGTAGGAAGGAGAGATATTTGCATTAGTGCCCTGCACGTGAGTAGAAAAGAGGATTCTGTATTTAAAAGTCAGTTGATTGTGACAGGTTAAATGAAACACAAATTAATGTACAAATGCATCACTATTTAAAAAAACTTGACGTCTCTCGATATTGACCTTTTTTGGCAGTCCGTGTATCACTAAGCACAATTCATCATTGTCATGAATAACAAGTCAATCTGCAAAAGCACACTGGCAAAACGTCACACGTATGATTTATTTGGAATTCAAAAGAAAATAATGCACATTTGTCCACAAGTTAAAAGTGTGGAAAAGAGAAATTAAATTCTGAAACAGTCTCGTGTATCAGAGGATGTAATATTGCCATATGATATTGCATTTTAAAAATATTTAATGTACATCTATGTTTACATTTCAGGATTAAAGTGGCATTGAAGAGCCAACCTGAAGATAAAATTGTGACGAAAGACCTCTTCGTTAATTTGAAAAGCTCAATTGCAGAGATAACCTCGCAGATCACAGAGTGGAAGGATCGAAATCAAATGTTGATCTGTAAGTATCTGAAGGAAGGTGGATACAATTGCATGCATATTTGCACTTAAATACCATTCAGTATTAGTGGTTGCTAAATGTACAATTCCCGCATAACCAATACTCACAAATTATGCTTATTGGAAATGGTTGATTTCTAATATATGTTGTAATTTCAAGTGGCCCAATTAAGAAATCTCATCTCATCTCATTATCTGAAACCTCATCTCATCTCATTATCTGAAACCGCTTAATCCTATATAGGGTCACGGTGAGCCGGAGCCTATCCCGGAAACACAGGGCGTAAGGCAGGAATACACCCGACGACGGGACGCCAGTCCATCGCCGCCAATTAAGAAATGTACCTGTAAATTGCAATGTAAACTAAATATTTTGTATTTAGGAATGCATATCCATTGCTGTATGAAAACATGGGCACACTGTCTTATCACGGGAGTTGTTTTTATCAAATTTGACTGCTTGTCATGGCGAGTTGGTGAAGGTAGTTTGCCGAGAACTGCTTAGAATGTCTCTCGCCACTGTTTCTATCCGTAACTGGGAATGGCATTAGAACCATTGGATTTTGAGTACAGTGCACTCACCACTGCACTACTGCTCCATATAATATAACCCAACCCTCATTGTGAGATACAGTGCAGTCTTTTTAATGGCTTTGTTGACATTCACCAATGTTAATTATTTTGATTGCAGCCTTCAGGAGCATTACTGTGGATTCGAACACGGTCCATTTCCACCTTGATGTCTCCAAAGACAAGAAGAAAGTGTGTCTGCCAAAGTTTCAAATTAAGAAGGAGGTCACCGATATTCCCCAGAGGTTTTCTTTTTGGCGACAAGCTTTGAGCTGTGAGAATTTCACATTTGGGCAGCATTACTGGGAAGTTGATGTGGAAGAAAGCAATGAGTGGGCTGTGGGCATCGCTTACATTTCCTTGCCGAGGAAAGGGAAAGGCACTCTAATCGAGCTGGGCGGAAACGATAAATCATGGTGTCTTGAGAATAATTCTGGTGTCATGACGGTCAATCATCGAGCGGATAAAATTACATTGCAGATTAGTGATAACCTCAAGAGGATTGGTGTCCTGCTGAATTGTGATGGAGGAACGGTAGCGTTTTACAATTTGGGCTTAGTTAAAAAGAATTTGCATACGTTCAGCACCACATTCACAGAGCCGGTGTTTGCTGCTTTTAAAATCATGAGTGGGGCTTTGACCATTTGCTCACCATGAATCCATACTCGTATCAATCTATGCTGCTTTAAACGTGGCATGTTTTTTGTTGGGAAATGGATGTGCATTGTGTTTTCAGAATACTTGTCCGTAGTTAGAGACAGGTAATCATATCCTGATTTTACTTCTCTTTGGAAAATGTGACCAGCTTGTTTTAAACATTCACTTGAATTAAATTGAATTTTAACTTATGTAATACTGCTTTACAGGGCACCGTATTGTATGGTACCACATGTCACTTCACAATATTACATTTTATGAGGTTGAACTATTGAACTGATGTATGATTGCTTTCAAAAGCTGCTCTTTTGGGATAGCCATGCAGAGCACTTCACGACATTTCACCTCCCACGTTGAAAGCATCTTAACCACAGACAGTGCAGGACATTTTTCTCTCACGGTCTTTTACGCTATCTTCTGATGAAATGAAAGTGAATAGTGTTCAAGGAATATAAATGGTAATTTCACTTCAGGAGAATAATAATTATGTATCCATCCATCCATCAATTTTCTTCCGCTTATCCTGGGCCGGGTCGCGGGGGCAGCAGTCTACGCAGCGATGCCCAGACTTCCTTCACCCCAGACACTTCCTCCAGCTCTTCCGGGGGGACCCCGAGGCGTTCCCAGGCCAGCTGAGAGACATAGTCTCTCCAGCGTGTCCTGGGTCTTCCCCGGGGCCTCCTCCCGGTGGGACATGCCTGGAACACCTCCCTAGGGAGGCGTCCAATCGATTCTGCCATATTCTTGCCAAACGGTTTTTGACCTGATGTATCATAGAGAGTAAGTAAGTCACATTCCATATGAATCTCCTAAGTCAGTCAGCAGGTGGGAAACTACCTAGTTGATGGCTAGGCAGGAGGATGACCATATGTTATATAGAGCTACAAAAGGTACTTTGTGAACTAAAGTGAGTATGGTGGCATAGTGGATAGCGCTGCCGCCTCACAGAAACAATCACCAGGTTCGATGTCTTGCTCGAGTACCTTTGTGTGGAGTTTGCACGTTTTCCCTGTGTCTGTGTGGGTTTTCTCTGGGTACTCCGGTTTCCTCCCACAGTCCAAAGACATTCTGCCCATGGTTAAATGTCATGACTAAATTGCTCCCAGTACGCTGATATATTTAGATAGATGTTTATTATTACATTAGAAAGTACCCAGTGAGCTTGCAAGCTTCAGATGCGGGATTTTGTGACAACATATATTGGAACCTGCTTACCTCTCGCCACTGGAAAACTGTTAAAAAGAGCTACAATTGGAAAGATTTCTTCTATATTAAATAAAAAAAAAGTGACTGGCTGCAGCATGATGGTTCTTGTGGGCACAAAAAAATTGTGCTTGTCTGGCTGGAAGATAATTTCTGAATCTTCTGAAGACCCTAAAGGTCTTAAATTCAAGAATCATTCCTTTTGTGATAGGATCTCTTTAGCACATTCGATATGTTGTTCGTATATGTCAATAGATAAACCAAACGTGAAGATTTATGCATTTTTATAACCTCCGGGCATGAATGTTGACCGTGTATTGGATTAATAATAATTATACTTATAGACCGCTTAAAAAACTAAAAATGTTATTACTGCTGATTTTCTGGTCTGGTGCCGTTGTTATTGGCCTGTCGTTCTCTCAGTAGCTCTGTTAAGCGCTTTGTGACCCTCGGGTGAAAAGCGCTCTATAAATGCAATTATTATTATTTTCACCCGAGGGTCACAAAGCGCTGCACAGAGCTGTAGAGAAAACGGCATGTCAGCAACAACAACGACATGAACGGCATATCAACAACAATAACATGTTTTTTTGGGTATTGATAATAATCATGAATATTGTATTCTGCTGTATACTGGACTGCTTTATAAACAGATTGTCTTTAACTTGTCTCCTGCTAACGGGCTACTGCAAATCGTATCCAATCCTATCCACAGCAGGTCTAATCACCATTTACACAGATGGAAAGAAAATCGCCCAAACTCCACGATGACTCGCCACAGCAGTGGAACACGACATGACCTCATGTCCATTGCGAGCCGTTTCAGACGGCATGAGCGATATACACTAAAGGCAGCAGTGGAATGTCAGACTTGGACATCAGATTATAGTCATTACTCAATTCAAATCCATATGAGAGACGAAGTACAGAATGCAGCTGCTAGAATATTGATGGGTAAAGTCAGTCAAGATTATATATCGCTCCAGTCTTTCCGAATGTGCATCGGCTGCTGTGGCCTTACACATTACAGTTCGACTCCTTTTTCTAACGTGGCCGGATTTAACCAGCACCAGCCTTTTTTTTTATCTGAGCTTAATAATTCTGCATCTTCGGTTCATTACACCCAGATACCTTGCAGGTTTTGCTTGAGGTGCATGACTTTCTATCAGCTGTCTTGCTCCAAATTGCAGAATAATTTTTCCATAAACATCAGAAAAGTAGATGGTTGTGGTAAATGCAAATGTCAATTAATAACTCACCATTTCTAGTGAATCACTGCTGTACGAACACGTGAGGTGAACTGGGTATCTGTGTGTATCGTGTTATTCATTTTGATTTATTGATCTTGAACATAATACTATATATCCCTTAAAAATGTACATCGTGTCAGTCTTAACTAAAAGCATTCGAAGTGTTGCTCATACTTGTAAATGTAATTTTACATGAAGTGTTCAGCAATCAGTTTATTGTTGTGATGTGGTATATATAATTAAAGATGATTCATTGGGAAGAAGGTAGAGCAAGTAGAATCTTGATGCTTAGTACTGCGGTTTCCTTCCACATTTAAAACACTACAATTAGCGCCAAGGAGAAAATGAGGCTCGCTCAGGAAGAAGCCCTTTAAATCAGCGTCCTCTTCTTCATCGTCAGTACCAGTGACAATACCATCACCGTAATGATGTAGGTTTTCACGGCTCGATGCATGATGATTGCTTCGAAAAGCTGCTCTCGGGACAGCCGCGTCGATGGCTCTCCTCCCCTCGCGACGTTTCACCTCACGTTGGAGGCATCAGGCGTAGTGTTCGTGTGCGGCTTCTATTGTCTCCTTATATGTGTGGGCGTGATGCGTGTGTTCTTTGTTGTGTGAGTCCGCCTCTAAGTCACCTTGACACTAATTTCCATATCCTATTCCCACCCCCGGGACTGTGATTTCCCCTCCCTGCTTTGTCTGTGGCTAGTCCCCTAATTTCCATCTCATGAAAAGATGCCCCTCGCACAATTATATGATCCCTCTCTGATGTCCTGCATTCCTGACTTCAATAACTGGCCTCCAGGATTGGCTAAGTTTTATACGCATTTCTTGTTTTCGGTTCATGATGCTTTTAGTCTTCTGAATCTCAATTGCTTCACGAATTAATCTTGGACCTTTATGGCGGATGGCTGCCAGTATTCGTATTTTATCAAAATCGATTTTGTGTTGCTTATCTACACTATGCGCTGCTGTTGCTGATTTATCCGTGTGCTGCAGGCGCACTGCTGCCTCGTGTTCTCTTTTTCTGGTGGCTACCGTTCGTCCCGTCTGTCCGATGTAAATTTCCTCACAGTTGCTGCAAGGGCGCATCACTTGCTGCAAGAGCCATCGACGCGGCTGTCCCGAGAGAGCAGCTTTTCGAAGCAATCATAATACCATCACCGTATTTCTCATCGTCATAATTTTCACGGTTTTCATAAATATCAGTATTACAATCATTGCAGTCATCTAAAATTTCACAATCACCATCATGAGCACTACAGGACACCTCTTATTCACCTTGCCTTCATCATCACTGTCATATTCATGTGTGTCTTAATTTCTCTGCTGGTTGCACGGTTCAGTGCAACAAGAAGGTGCTCTGAACTTGTTTACACTGACATTCATACAGTGTTCTGGAATTGAGGCGATTAGCATGCACCGACATGTGTTCCCAAGGGTCCACCACGCATTTCCGTAATTGACACGATTTCACCCAATAGTGCGAATTGTCTGCATGTTTGTGGTCTTTTGCGATTGTTGCTACACCCAAACCCCATCCTAACCACATCCACTCTGAGATATACTACAATTTCAGCATTAGTGGCGGAGTGGCTGCGTTTTTGTGGGGATTCGGTTGCACAAGAATTTGAAAGTGAGAAATTAGCCGTATAAAAATGGCTGCCATTTCAAAAAGACACGAAATTACAGCTTAAATTGCTACTTGAATCAGGCCCTTAATTTTTGGGCATTAAAGAAAACCACATTGAAGAAAACCGCCATAAACCTTGGTCTATTGTGCCTTGGTGGAATTTTGATCACCTCTACCAAATTTAGAAGGACACCAGTAGGGACATATTTGTATATTAAATACGAAATTCGCATTGATCTTAACTGGCGAAATTTTTCAAACGGGTTGATATTTTTTACAACATGTTGATCCACACGCGTGCAAAATTATCTGCTGAAATAATATTTGCACTTCTAGAGCGCTTTTGACCTGAGTGTCACAAAGCGCTGCACTGAGCTGTGCAGAGAATGGCACGCCAGCAACAACAACAACATCAGAGAGTAGATTATTTAAAGTGAAATGGCTATAAATCAATGAAGGACGTAAAATAACAGAAAATAATTGTTAAATTAAGGAAAGAGTGTTCGTGAACAGACGCAGGTCAAAAGCGAGACATTATCCAAGTACACCAACTGAGCAGCATCAACAGTCCTAGCCAGAGGACCACTTTTCGGAAGAAGTGAGTCTTCATATGAGATTTTAAAATGCCCAGAGACTCAGCTGACCGAATTTCCAATGGAAGGGCGTTCCAGAGTCGAAGCAGTGTGCGAGAAGGCCCTGTCACCCATCGAAAGGAGGTGCTATCTGACATGCAACAAGCCCGTATTGGAGGATCGAAGTTGTTTTCACCATGGTGCCTGAAGTAGCTCACGGATGTATGTCGGAGCAGCACCAGTGAGAGCCTTGTAGGTGAGTAAGATACTGAATTTAATCTTGTATTTAACTGGTAGCCAATTGAGAGACACCAGCACGGGTATATGTGATCCTGGATCAGTGTGCAGGTGAGGACTCCAGCAGCCACATTCTGCCCACGTTGGAGATGATTGATCAGGTAGGCAGGGATTCCAGGAAGTAATGCATCGCAATAATCGATTCGTGAAAAGATGACGATATGGATTAGCTTCTCAGCGTCGGAGAGTGACAGGATGTTGCACAGTCTCGCTATGTTTCTGAGGTGGAAATAGGCTACCTTCGTCACGTTGATGTGTGTCTAGAAGGTGAATGAGGAATCAAGAATTACTCCTAGACTCGGGACTGCCTTAGAAACTTAGATAGCCTGGTCGCCAAGCATCAAATGAATGGGTTCATCCTTGGACAATTGGTGCAGGGTTCTGACAAGCAAAACTTATGTTTTGTCGCGATTTAGTTTTGGGAAATTTGTATTGAGCCAGGCCTTTACTGGCGACATGCAAAGACCAAACGCATTGATGGATGGCTTTGCGTGGATGTAGATTTGGATGTCATCAGCATAGCAATGGCAGTAGAGATTGATGCTGCACAGGATCTGGCCATGTAGTTGTATGCAGATGTTGAGAAATGGGCCGAGGACTGAACCCCGAGGAACTCCAGACAAAGCAGGATGGATCTCGGAGTTAACAACCTCCGAGGCTGACGAACTGCTTCCGGTCGGACAAGTATGATATCAGCCATTGCAGGGCACAGCGAGAGACCCTATGTCCTCCAGCTGCTCAAATAAGTTAGGGTGGTCAGCAGTATGAAAGGCTGCGCTCAGGTCAAGGAGGACGAGAATACTTGGCAAGCCTTCATCAGCAGCGACAAATAGGTCATTAACTACTTTGACCAGAGCAATTTCAGTACTATGGTCGAATTTGAAACCAGATTGAAAGGGATCGAGGATGTCATTGTGGAGGTTATGTTTCTGGGGTTGCATGACTATTGCACGCTCAAGGACCATATAGAGTAATGGTAAATTGGATATGTGGTAATAATTATCAGGGATGTTGCAATCAAGGCCAGGTTTTTTGAGCAGAGGTAACTGCGGCATATTTGAATAGGTTGGGAGCAATGTGAAGTGAGTTGTTGAAGTGATAAGTGATGAAGGTGGCAAGGGATTTGAAATTTGCCTGGATGAGTTTGAACGGAAAGGGGTCCAGGGAGTAGTGTGTTGGCTTTGATCAGGCAACTCATGAAGAGACATCAGATTTCATTAACTCGGAAAATTCCAGGAGTTTTGAGATCAGGGTAGGAGAAGGAACAATTGTTGAGGTTTTGGTTGGAGGTTGAGACTACGTAGAGATGCGGCGGGCTTTGCTTTTTTCTGAGAAAAACTGAATTTACTGATCCGCCTGGTCTATATTAATGAGTGCTGAGGGTGAGTGACTGATTGGATGAAGGAGCTAACAGATGGTCGCGACGAGGATATTGGGCTTGTCCCAGGCATCAGCTAGTGTAGCTGTGGCTTTGTGCGTTGTCGTGTGGCTGTGGTTTGTGAAAGTACGTGACTGTGCGTGGTTTTGCGTTTTCCGGAGGTTGTAGCTTGGTAATCCTGTTTCGGGAAATCGCGAGTTCGATAATCGAGGCGAAACTGGTTATTTTGGAGTTAAGCGGTTCGAGCTAGATGTTGTTATTCAGGATGGTGGGGATCTTTGCAATTCTTCGAGAAGGTTCCTTTGTGGGTCTGGCGGGGAGCGCGTGGCTGCTCGTGACGGCGTCTTAGGTGCATTGTTTGCGGGTAATGCGTTAAGGTCTGATGTTTTGTTTAGTGGCGTTCGCGGGATTTGGTTGATCTGTTAAACATCATATATTTATGCTGGCGGACAAGTTGAGTGTACTGGAGAACCGCTGAGAGGTACGAAGAAGATTAATGTGGCTTTGTGTGTTGGCACGTGGCTGTGGTTTGTGAAGTTGGTGCAGGTGATGGTCAAGCGAGCGAATAAAGGTTTTTCTATATAAACGAAGATACGCGTGGGTGATCCAAGTCTGTGGTGGTAGAAGAAGGCGCATCGCAGCAGACCATTAGTGGTGCGGGCGGAGCACAAGAGAGAATTCACATCAAAATAATTACACAACGCAGAATCTTACCATCTGAATACCCTTTCGTGTAATCGCGTGTGCGTGCATCATTCCGCTGGTCAACTCTGCTATTTTTGGTTAACTGTCGTGTCGGGCTTGTGTTTATCGTACGATCACGTGGCCGAAAGCGGAAGGAGAGAGAGAGAGAGTCCAGACCAGGATCAGTGATGGATAGGTTGTTTACAGATATGTCCCTTGAGCAAACCAGGTCCAGAGCATGGCCACATCTGTGAGTGGCAGATGTCACATGTTGAATGAAGCCAAATTAGTCTAGAGTGGCCATGAGATCCCTTGCAACGGGGCTCTTTGGAGAGTCAACATGGATGTTGAAATCGCTAACCATCAGGATCCTCTCATGATACCACAATGATACTTAGTGTTTGTATTCAAGATTGCAATGGATACTGAGGCTGCATATTTAACAGTTATGGATACATTTTCAGAGCCCAGGAGATATAAATAATAAACTTAGGTTCATGTCAATTTAGCTCTCGGCACTGGGCTAGGGTGACGTAAACACCCATGAAGTCCTTTCACGTAAGAAACCTTTCATTCAAAGTAGGTGACACTGGCCTCTCTCAGGCACCTGTTTAGATGTTTGTTGTATGGGAGTCATATCGATTTCTCAGCTGCATTTTTCCGAATTAAGTGAAAACGAAAATACAATGACATTTTTGCGCTATCATTGATTGGTTTGAGGCGCTCAAACACCGAGGTTGTAGAACCGAGTTGAATCACGGGTGGTACACTGATATAAACATTGATTTCCATTAATATTCGATCAGTTCCCCAAGGAACCAATATTTGCACCCCCAGGAAAGATATTAGAATAATGTAAAAAAAACTATACTAAAATGGGCAATTGTTACAAACATAAGTTGTAGGGTTAAGGTTTTAGTTGACTACACATTCTATGCAAACATACCTAGATGCAATGTTGTTAAGAAAAATCAGCATGTACATAAGCACGGGGAATGAATATCATTAGTTACAAGGAGAACAAATATTCTGACACCAGCTCAGCGTCGCGATCCGTCAGCCACTCAAACTACCCCAAGGGGCGCTGCATTGTTAATGGACGCTCTTCCGCATGAAGCAGCGAGACGACGCCACGGGTGAGGGGATTTCATTGTGTATCTGTATCAAGGCGGAGGAGAGATCTGCATTCACCTGCAGCTCCGACATGTATTATTCATATGAAAGATATTGACTTCGAGGTCAGCTTGGCCTGATCGCGCTGCCACTGGGGGAAGTGGCCCGGTTCATTCTTATAACAAAAAAGGTACATTTTTATTTCACCCCCAAGGTCATGTGTACATAATAGGCTATTGTACATGAAGAATTAAAAACCTGCTCTTGGTAGATGATGCACCTATGTGTGCATTGTCTGTTATACTCAGCGGTGTACAAAAATAAAAAAGCTATTCTAAAGATAACACTGATCCATAGATCGAGTAGCATCCATCGTTCATCCATTTTTCAGTTTCGTTTTTCGTGGAGATGGTCTCGTTTAGGCACTTTATTCCGCTTACTTTACAAATATAAACACACATGGGCGATAGATTGTTTTAGTTTGAACGGAACTGTCAAGTGATACGAGAGTGCACAGCAAGCCGCAGTAAATGGGACGTAATTCTCTAATGAATAAATACAAACGACTGAACGAAATTCCAATAGTTTCCGTGGGTTCCTCTGCCTACAAGTCATGAGGAAAAATTGTTTTTAGATAAAAATAAATAAAATCACTGTTGTGTCGGTACACAATGTTGTTATTAAAACCCGAAGAAGAAACCAATACTCTGGCGTATTTTCTGCTCACGGCTAAAGCTGCACGCGTGCTTTGCTGCGGCCATGGCGTTGTTGTGGCCATGGATCTGGAAAGCGTGGACTGGCAGGAAAAATTGAATGCATTCGTCAATAACACTGTGGCCTTGGAATAAAAAAAAAATACAGATCACTTTCCGGCATTGTCCTTTCTTGATAAGGTCATGTGCTAAGAAGAAGGGCTATTGCCCGAAACGTCACCTGTGGTATCGTTTAATTCGTGGCAGCGTTGTTGACGAGTATAGAGTATTTGTGATTTGTGCGCTAGGGCGGCACGGTGACCCAGTGGTTAGCGCTGTCGCCTCACAGCAAGAAGGTCCCGGGTTCGAATCTCTCGGCTCGGGTGCCTTTCTGTGTGGAGTTTGCATGCTCTCCCCGTGTCCGCGTGGGTTTTCGCCGGGCACTCCGGTTTCCTCCCACAGTCCAAAAAGCATGCTGCTGCATAGGTTATTTGGCTCGCAGGCTAAATTGCCCCGCAGTGCCCGGCGATGGACTGGCGTCCCATCGTCGGTATATCCTTGCCTTGCGCCCTGTGTCTGCCGGGATAGGCTCCGGCTCACCGTGACCCTGTATAGGACTAAGCGGTTTCAGACAATGAGATGAGATGAGATTTGTGCACTAATGCTAATGCTGGGCGCAGCATCACGAAATCATGTTGCCATAGAGTGTGTACCTAAACCTCAGCCCGGGTGTAATCCAAAGCTTTTCCACTTTTAAACTGACTAACAGTTCGTATGTGTGTTAAGATATAGAGGCATCTATCGCAGCGAATATGTACTTGGCCAGTCTCATATTCCTCTCGTCATCTCTCCTACAGTCTAGCACAGTATACGTTGTAGTTGGAGGGATGGCTTGTGGCGCTTACCTCTTTTTTTCGATCATTCATTTTCAGTACATGCTTAATGCTACATAGGTTTGCTGTGAGTCAGAGCCTATCCCGGCAGACATTGGGCGCAAGGCAGGACTATACTTCGCATGGGACACCAGTCCATCGCAGGGCATCTTTGAGCAGGCTAATTAACCTAGACAGCACCATACCCTTGGACTGTGGGAGGAAACCTGACTACCCAACGAAAACCTTCGCCGACATGGGGAGGATATACAAACTCCACATGGGAAGGCGGCACCCGAGCAGGGGATATAATCTGGGTTCTTTTTGCTGTGAGGCGCAATCGCCACTCATCACGCCACCGCGCTGCCTGCCTTGTCCCCAAAAACAAAAGTGACCACCAGAGGTCGCCCTCACTCCACATACCAACAAGGTGTCATGACGTTCACGCTCGCTTAACCCGTAAAGCTTCTTTTTTACGATGGTTTTGCCAAGTTTTCACAATGAAGTATTTTTGTGGGGCGGCGCGGTGGCCCAGTGGTTAGCGCT
>JAZEWT010000009.1:8958405-8984422 GCA_036362905.1 Mordacia mordax | reverse complement strand
GCATTATCGTGTGTGTGAAATTATACATCTCCGTGTTTCAATCTGTAGCCATAATTGCTTGAATTGTGCCTGAATAGGTTGCTGCTGGTCATTGTAATATAGCTACCCAGTTGTTTATGACCAAAGACCCTAGATTCACCCATTCGCGTCCGATCTCTTAGGAGCTGAGCGCTAGAGGTTGTGAGGCCAACCGATTGGATCGTGATGGAAAATTGCATTACATGTATCTCCGACCCACAATGATCTGCCAAAAGGTTTTGGAGATTGGCTTAGAATTGCCGCAATCAAAATTGATCAGAATGAAAATCAGATCGAAACATAACTATTGCTTTGTCATTTATCGTTTATTTTATTTTACTCCAATTTTTAAGTGCAGAGAAATGGTATAAACCTTAATAGAGGTGATTAGAAATAGTTTATATTCACACGTGGGTAGCTGAGCAGTGACATAAACTGCTGTGCTGTATTATGCACCCACATCCATGCGTCCTGCGTTCCCTGCATTCATGTATTATTATGCAAACATCCCGGTGCAGGATCTTGCTGAAAAGCTGGATACCTAGTGAGGCTTTCCTCATTTAATAAAGGGCCTTGGTAATATCCCCCATACATAGCAGCTCGCGGTTTGGTGTTATTGTGCGACTGCCTAATAATGCAGGAATTAAGGAAACGTTTTTAAATACAGTACCGTATTTTTAAAATGGATCCGCTGACGATAGAACATGAGTAGTTTCCTCACTCTGTAAATTAACAATTCGGTCATGTGGTGGAGTTGTTTGTGTGCACAGCTCGCAATTTTGAAAAATGTGATTTTAAATCTTAGTTGGGGTTAACTGCAGCAATAGATAACATAATTTACTACCAAGTGGTTGCTTCCATGGATAGGTTTAGCTTTGCTATATCAATGTGGATATGTTATCACTAATTCATGGTTTTAAACAAATGACCATTACCCCACGCTTGCTTGAGCAGGAATCTACGTTGAATTCAATCGACAGTTATGCCTCCTGAGAATTGTTTCCTCAGTGTCCATTGAAAATTATGTTAATAGTCTGTAAACGGATTAGCGAACATTGCATATATTTTCATTTTATGACTAGCTATAAGCTATGAAAATGATTCAGTGTATGTAATTATACAACAGCGTACATACAAAATATAAATGTTTATAATAACGTTTGACATTAATGAAGCAACTGCCTATGACCAACTTACCCTCCATGCGCAGTCTTGTCATGTCTCCAAGTATAGCAAGTTTAAGCCTGGATTGTGCGTAGATGGGAAATCACGGTGCAGAGAAGGTGTGCATTCGCTGCAACATGTCGTGCACAGCATCGAGCAGTGTAGACATTTATTCTATTGTACGTCTGTGTCCCTCGCCTTGTGAATGTATCCTGAAACTCACCCGCAATACACGAATCCGCATGACGAGTGTGATAAAGTTTAGTCAAATAAATACCATGTCAAGCACGATGTGGGGAAGCCCTCATACAGAACTGGTTTGAAGAAAGGCTATTTTTGGATAATAATGCAGTCATTTCCAAATATATACGGATTTGCAAAACAAATCTAAAGAATGGTGAACATTTGCATTTCTTGCATGGGTGTACATCACTTGAAACAGCTCTGGACAGCGATAAGCGTCAGACTTATATGCTTGCGTTATTTTGGGTCTTACCTTTCTGGCTCTGTGAGTCATGCCTCTTGCCACACTCCCACCATTCCTCTAAGCCCTTACCAGCAAAGCAATGCCTTACATTAATTAATGCACAAAAATTACATTAAAACGTTTATTTCAAGAATCGGATTGTATGCTGGACAGCGAAGTGAAATATTAAAACTCCCAGTAAAATCATTTTACGAAACCAAATTAAAATATTTTGGAATCCCCCTTACTGTGAACATTAATACTTTTTTGCTTTCCAGGGTAAAGCAAAAAAATATGTAATTCTTTCATTGTTGTGCAGGAATATAGCCGAGCAGTACAACACCCGTAATAACTGCTAAGCTATCTCAGCCTGAATAAATACACAAGTCTCCATCGAGAAATGCTCAACAAATATAACAGCCGCAACGCATTTCGATTTGAAGAGGCTGCAGCTAAGAGACATTTTACACTGGAAACTGAAGGCTGTGTTTATGTTGTATGATGCCCGTGCATGCTAATGTTAACCATTTCCGTTCAAGACGTGCAACTATGTAAAATACATGACATTTTTTATTTAGTATATGCACTGTGTAATTACTCACAATGTTTGTAAACGTAAAACATTTTTTTGAATTAAAACTGATTCGTGCTGGAAAATAAAAATAAATGGGAGTTAAAATGCGCATTGCCAGGAATATTACCAGTATTTGGCCAAAAACATTCATTTATGAGAAACGAGGCTTACCTCAGGTCTGATGAAGACCCTTTGACCCAACTCGTCCTTGTCTTCATCATATTGATTACCTTGAATATTACTGCTAATTGTACCACAATCTGTGTTTGCTTATTGCAGAGGGGTCATGTTGCATATTGTAGCTATGCATATTTTGGTACAGTAGTGGGATTTGGACGTCCGTGAGTCAAAATTGTGCATTCCGCAGTTGATTGTAAATGTACGCCGGTAATTGTGTGCCTGTGCCTATAGTAACAACTGCCGGTAATACAGAGTTTATTCCACGCTTCAATATTTTTATATCAGCACCGCGTTATTGTGGTCATGTTAATCTGCCGCAGGGTAATAAATACCTTGTACAGTTCTCCAATGTGTGTTTGGGGTATGCACCAAGTGTTGTTCGACATGATGTCCGATGTTTTACTTAACGTGCTGGGAGCTTCTTCGGGAACTGAATTCACATATTACGTACGGACTGAATACAGTTTCTGAAAAAGAACCTCCCATCGCACCCCGAGACAAAACGCGGCACAACGACCAACCTCATTTGGGAATTACATCTCATCTCATCTCATTATCTGAAACCGCTTAATCCTATATAGGGTCATGGTGAGCCGGAGCCTATCCCGGAAACACAGGGCGTAAGGCAGGGATACACCCGACGACGGGACGCCGGTCCATCGCCGGGCATTGCGGGACAATTTTTTAGTCTGCGAGCCAATCAACCTATCCAGGAACATGCTTTTGGACTGTGGGAGGAAACCGGGAGTACCCGGCGAAAACCCACGCGGACACGAGGAGAGCATGCAAACTCCACACAGAAAGGCACCCGAGCCGAGAGACTCGAACCCGGGACCTTCTTGCTGTGAGGCGTCAGCGCTAACCACTGCGCCACCGCGCCACCCGGAATTACATAGCACGACTTCGAAATTGTTGTGAATAATTTCCATGCTGATGTGCTTAAATATGAGGAACTAAAACAAGAAACGTTACGCAGATATAGTTCACGGAGCATCAAAACCCGTAAAAGTAACACCTGCAGTTCGTACAGCGGACTTTACCAAAAGTATTGTGCAACGACACTTGGAATAACTTACCTCCAGTCGGTTAAAGCTGACAGAGCAGAGGCATGTGCCATAAATATGCCCGAGCCTACCACCTGGCTGTGCTGGAGGTGAAATTTTAAGATTTTAAGGGTCAAAATGCGACCTCAACAATTGAAAATGACAGCTTATCCAGGAAGACAGCTGGGGTTGAGTTGACGGTGCTCGGCCACATCAGTTTACACAAAACCCTGACAGTTTAAGTCCTGGTTGCCAGCTCACCCTCTCTTATAATCGCCTGCTTTTAACTCAACGGTTTTCATACAGCGCAACACATTTCAAGAGTATTGTATGATTATAGTTACCCCACTGTATTATGTATTGTCCATTCCAGGGTATTTAAATAGATAAAACTGTACACGTTTGTATAAACATATAAGGAATGGTGGTTAAAAATTGCAGTAATATTTGTAAAGTTAAAACTGACATATTACGTACACATATATATACACACCAGTCGTGTGCCCACAACCAAACAGGAGGTGACCAGAACCACACTGGAATAACCGCAACAGCTACCGATTTAGGGCTGATGACAGCTATGGTTAAAAATCTCATGCGTGTAACCTGGAGCTGCGCGCAGTGCGCTAACCATTAACACCAAAAATATGCAGTACAGTACTATGCGTGTTGATTAAGTAAACATATGCATGCATCGAGCCGTGAAAACCTACATCCTTACATTAAACATATGCAGTAAACAAAGTAATACACAATGCAGTTAACATTACTCTGTTAAAAGCAAACAATTCGAGTTAAATCACTGCGCACGATAGTTTGCTCGGCTGGCTATAACGTGCAAGATGTTATCAATGCAGTCTTGATTTTAAAATAAGATTCCTGTGCAATTGTCAGCACACGGGTTGTGGCTTCATAGTAGGAAACCATCACTGTGAGACAGCCCCGAGACGCAGACCACAGAGCTTGTAACCCGCGGTTTAGGTGACCGTGTCATTTTGCCTTTCTTTTGGACAAGCAAGGCATGATATCATTGCATAAATCCCATAGCCGATCATAATGAGTGGCGATAAAGCCACCAGCAAAATGGCCAGGAGTGCCCACAACACTGTTTTTCCAAGGCGAAAACATCGCTTCTTGTGGGGATTCGTCTCTTTTGCTGGCGGATTACTGGACGTTCCATCCTGTTGCTGCTGTTGCTGGCGCTGCTGTCGATTGTGTTGCTCCTGCTGATAAGATTCATTATTGTAAGTCTTATTTGATACCCAAGAACTGGCTTTCCTGCTCAGTGTGAGAATGTAAGACTCGGTGTCATTTATGATTGAACTTTGGACAGACAAGCTGTTAGCGCCAAGTGAATTCCTAATACTTCTCCAGCGATTTAGCTGAACCGATCCATTGATGGACCGCACTTTTTGTTGGTCATAATCTTGTTTCTCCACTGGAACTTTGTTTTCGGTTGGTGGTCCATTGTTGATTGCGTCACCGCTTTCGGACGCAGGTGAACGTTCAACAAATGTAAGTTGGTCTGATTGTACCGAAGCAGCGGTCTGTTGATGTCCAACCTCCAAGAGATCATTGATGATCACAACAGGTTTTGGCAAGTGGTCGACACTTAACGTGGCATCGGTGTTGCACTCTGACAAGTTCATAACATAATTTCTGGGTGTAACAAATGCTATTTCAACAGAATCGTAAGTCGTTACTGCGTTTTCTGGATGTGTGTAATTAGGTATTTCGTAGAAACCGCTTTCATGCTCTTCACAAGATCTGGGATCATTGTTAATAATGACTTCAGGCGTATTCTCAATTGTACTTTTTGAAACGTAAGCCGGCTCACTGGTGCAGTTGAAATGTGGTGCTGATGGACATCCATCCGGAGGAGATGCGGAATACGGATTGATGCAAGTCAAAGCAACTTCAGTGTCTTGACTGTCGTGAGCTTCCAAGGTTGGACTCCATCCAGCCTCCGTATCGTTGACAGCAGACCCAACTGCTCCACTGTGGGATTCAGAAGCATCTGACTCATACATTTCACCTTCACGAACAAATGCTTGAATACATCTGGTCGAATAGAGACAGCTTAAAAGCCCTATCGCTTTTCACTTCATTAACATGCGCGCATCACCTGAAGAAAAAAAACAATGCGTGCACTACTAAAGCAACATATACCACGTGCTTACGAGAAACATACATGTATATCCTGAGTAGCATTTAATGAGTTACAATGTACGGAGTGTATATTTAAATACAATTGTATTAAATCGGGGCGGCACGGTGGCCCAGTGGTTAGCGCTGTCGCCTCACAGCAAGAAGGTCCCGGGTTCGAATCTCTCGGCTCGGGTGCCTTTCTGTGTGGAGTTTGCATGCTCTCCCCGTGTCCGCGTGGGTTTTCGCCGGGCACTCCGGTTTCCTCCCACAGTCCAAAAGCAGGCTGCTGCATAGGTTAATTGGCTCGCAGGCTAAATTGCCCCGCAGTGCCCGGCGATGGACTGGCGTCCCATCGTCGGTATATCCTTGCCTTGGCTCACCGTGACCCTGTATAGGACTAAGCGGTTTCAGACAATGAGATGAGATGAGATTAAATCGGAGTACATGTAGTGATCTTACCCGTGTTCAGCGCTACACATTTTCGAGTCTTTGGAGCTTCATGAGCGAGTCTTCTTCAGGACTCAAGGAAACTCTGTGTTGCCCTGAGCTGAAGTTGTTTTACTATGCGCAGTTTGGCGGGGCTATGGTGACACTGCTATGGCACGACTCACGTCACTAGCTTCAATAAAAGGTGTATTTTTAGAACAATCGACATCTCGGCGAACCCGTTGGACCAGCTTTCCTGTTTACAGTGGCTGAGCGGCTCTAAAGTGTGTCCGTTGTCCTGCACAGCTGGAGATTCGTAACTGAAATGGTTGCCACGTTAGAAAATCATGTATAGCTATTTGTGTCATTAAGACAGTGTTTTCAGAGTTTGACCGTTGGCTCAGCAGATACGAGCACTGACCTGGTATCCCCTGAGACCGAGCATTTCAATTCAGACAGGCACACGTGGTTAAATCCGGTTTTGAAGTATAGTAGGTGAATGGTCTCAGCCAAGTAACAATGCAAAAAAGCACATTACATCTGTTAAGATCTTAACACCTGCATAATTTCCAGGCAAGTACCCATGGCGTTGACAGCTCCACCTAAGCTATAAAGCATTGATACTGCATTGTCCTGAGCTGACTGCTTTTGGCAACGACTGACACCGGCAAATAGGCTCAAAAGAAAGCCACTGCCAGGTGAAGGTCGGTCAGTTGAAGGACAATGCATAGGTTATCAAAGCTACCTGTTTGCATACTTTGCCACCAGTATGTGTGGCTTTTGCAAACTGGACGCATTGGAAAATGTGTCTATTTTGGAGTTTGGGATCTTAACACCTGCATAATCGCCAGATACGGTAAAACCTGTTGTAATCTTATATATGTATACTGGCAAAAAGTACCCATAGCGTTAAATCTGGTTTCACACTTAATTTCAGCTAAATTCTAGCTCTGAGACTTAAACATCAACGCTACTGTTTTGTGACCAAACGTAATTATTTATTGCAGTGGGTGAGAAAGTGGTGCAAAAAAAGTGGTGCCCAATCCGTTTTGGACCAGAGATACCAGCTTCTGTGTCCTGTGCTTTAACATTGAGTTGCATTGCTTTGTGAGTTGAGACTTCGTCCCATGACATGGCATCGATGATACAATCGGTATAAAATTGTAGTGAAAAAATAAGCCAAAAATGATGCGTTGCTAATTGTGCCTTAAAAGTTCAGTCATTCTGGTTATTGCGGAGAACTCATTCTTTGGCGCATACCTTGACATTATCATCTTGAGATAAATAAAAATTGATGGATAAGAAAAGACATGGGATGAAGCTGTTGTGTAATCGTTAGCCAACGGTTCGCGGCAGATGAAACAGGCGAGTTTATTCAATTACGTGCAGTGGGGTAGAATGTGGATATTTCCTCATCTTCTTCCTAGACATCTGGCCAGGGTGAAATTGTGTAAATCTACAGTACCCTGCATTGGGGCTTGATATATAAACTTTAGTGGTGGCTCTTCCAATTCATTAAACAGTTGCCGACTGCTCGCTTTATACAATGTTCATATTTCCATTCCACGCGTGTATTTCCACAAGTTTCAGACAATATCGTGGATAGTGACAGTTTAATAAATGTGTTGCTTCTGCAGATGCAAGCCAATGGTAAAATACTTTACTCAATCAACTGACCCTTTCTCGTGTCATTATATTGATGATGCTTGTTGTTCATTGCGAGCAGTGTGCATTACATCTCATCTCATTGTCTGAAACTGCTTAGTCCTATACAGGGTCACGGTGAAGCCGGAGCCTATCCCGGCAGACACAGGGCGCAAGCAAGGATATACCGACGATGGGACGCCAGTTCATCGCCGGGCACTGCGGGGCAATTTAGCCTGCGAGCCAATCAACCTATGTAGCAGCATGCTTTTTGGACTGTGGGAGGAAACCGGAGTGCCCGGCGAAAACCCACGCGGACACGGGGAGAGCATGCAAACTCCACACAGAAAGGCACCCGAGCCGACAGATTCGAACCCGGGAGCTTCTTGCTGTGAGGCGACAGCGCTAACCACTGGCCCACCGCGCCGCCCGTGTGTATTACACACATTCATAAATTGTCCCTTGAGTTGAAATGTATTTTCAATGCAAATGTAGAGCTGTCATACTGGATTCTTGCATTTAAATTTAATCCCAACAACGTAATGAAGGTACATTTCCACCACCGGGTTAGGTTAGGTGAAAGCCATACAATGTATTGAACATTGCTTCGAAAAGCTGCTCTCTCGGGACAGCCGCGTCGATGGCTCTCTCTCCTCTCCTCGCGACGTTTCGCCTCACACGTTAGAGGCATTCTCAGGCGCAGTATGTGTGTAGTAGTGCCCGTTGCTCCTTTATATATGTGGGTACTATGCATGTGTCGAGTCATCTTTTGTTGTGTAAGTCTACATCTGAATCACATTAACATTCGTTTGCTTATCTTATTCACGCCCTGGAAATGCGATAACCTCCTCCCTGCTGTGTCTGTGGCTAAGGTATGCCTAACAACAACCTATTTCAAGTTCGATGGGGAGTTCTACGAACAAAAATAGGGTGCAGCAATGGGATCACCAGTCTCACCCGCGGCAGCCAACCTGTGTCTAAACAGTTTTGAGGAAGAAGCCATAAACTCATCTACACTAAAACCTACCCACTGGTAGCGATACATCGTTGACACATTCGTCATGTGGCCACACGGAAGACGGAAGCGAGAGGAATTCCTTGGTCACTTAAACTCCATACACCCGAACATCAAGTTCACCATGGAAATAGAAGAAAACGGCCAAATTCCGTTCCTGGACGTACTGGTGAAGAGAAACGCAGAGGGGACGCTCAGCCACACTGTATACAGGAAGACAACACATACGGACAGGTATCTACACGCGGAGTCTCACCATCACCCGAAACAGAAACGGGGGTTACTGCACACCTTAGCCCACCGGTCAAAAACGATTTCAGACAAACAACATCTAAGAGATGAACTACAACATCTACAACAAGCACTAGCGAGCATGGATACACAAAAACAGAAATCCAACGTGCCATAACAAGAGAACGTAGACAGAAACAGCAAGAAAATGAGGAGGAAGATATCAAGACCCGTGCTTTCCTGCCATATGTGAAAGGCACTACAGACAAAATTAGCAAATACCTAAAACAATATGAAATAAAAACAGTCTTCACAACCCACGAGAAGATACCAGACGTACTCAAATCACCTAAAGACCGACTACCAATAGACATAAGGCATATATTGCATCCCTTGCAGCAACTGTGAGGAAGTATACATCGGACAAACAGGAAGAACAATAGCTACAAGAAAAAGAGAACACGAGACAGCAGTACGTTTTCGGCACACGGATAAATCAGCAACAGCAGCACATAGTGCAGATTAACAACATAGAATCGATTTTGATAAATTACGAATACTAGCAGCCATCCGCCATGAAGGTCCAAGATTAATTCGTGCAGCAATTGAGATTCATAAGACTAAAAGGATCATGAACCGAAAGCAAGAAATGAATATAAAGCTCAGTCAATCCTGGAGGCCAGTTATTGAAGTCCGTAATGCATAGATATAGAACTATTGGGTGTGGACATCAGAAGGGGATTGCCGAGGTATGTGAGAGGTTTCTTTAATTAGATACAACTTCGGGGACTAGCCACAGACAAAGCACGGAGGGGGTTATCGTAGCACCGGGGTGTGAATAAGATAAGGAAATGAATGTTAATGTGATTCAGATGTAGACTTACACAACAAAATATGACTCGACATATGCATTGTACCCACACATATAAAGGAGCAACGGGCACTGCACACACATACTGCGCCTGAGGATGCCTCTAACGTGTGATGCGAAACGTCGCGGGGAGAGAGAGCAGCTTTTCGAAGCAATCATCATGCATCGAGCCGTGAAAACCTACATCATTACAATGTATTGATCATTCCACTGGAAGGAAAAGGACTTCAACCAGAGCAGACCTATACAACTGGGGCTCTCAACCTTTTGCACTCCAAAGTCCACTTGGTGCAGTGAGGTATGGTCTCCACGGGCTACTTGGTAGTGCTTGCGGCCAACTAATAGGTTGCAGCCTACTGGTCAAGAATGGTGGTTGGGTGGCGCATTGGTAACATCTACACCTTACAGAAAGAAGGTGCTGCCCGAGGCGGTTTGATTTGTGTGCTCTCCCTCTATTCTCAGTGGGTTCTCTCCGGGTTCTTTGATTTCCTCTCAATTTTTTGAAATGCATTAATTTATTTGCGGAGCGGTGGCGCAGTGAGTAGCGCTTTTGGCTTACAGTTCAATTCCTGGATTGGGTGCCTTTCTCTGTGGAGTTTGTGCGTTCTCCCCGTGACTGTGGGTTTTCTCTAGGTACTCCGTTTTCCTCACACCGTCCAAAGATACACTGCTGCCTATGTTTATTGGCCTGCTGAGTAAATTGTCCCAAAAAATGTGCTCTGGGATGTATTGGCGTCATATCCTGGGCATTCCCCCGTTCTGCACCGATTGTCGGCCAGGACAGGCTCTCGCCCTGGACGACTCTGTACACTATTATGCAAGTATTGATAATGAATGAATACATTTCATATTGAATTTTAGGCGCTGTACATACGATACCTGCCGATCGACTAACTCTTTACGTACACGTGCTTATGCAGGGAAGTGAAGGTATTTAGGATGCTCTATAGTACAACACTGGTTCTTTGTTTCAACAGCTGCGCTGGGAGGTCGATCTGGTATCCTCTGGGTTACAGGTCCAATGGGTTTAACCGTTCCAACAGACAGCGTCTCGTGTGAATGAGGCCAGTCCTGAACATGTACCTCATCGGTGTGAAGCGTTATCACCATTTAAAAAAGAAAGAGCCTTAGTGTCAGATCCTTGCACTCGAGTTTAATTACAGCAAGCAACATAATGACACCATCGTGTCACTGACAGATAATGACATTTAATTATCTATCCGCACAGCAAGGTTTCCAGCAAAAAAACAAAAATGTCACGGTGACTTGTATAATGCGGCACATTCTGTACGTGGAGTGGCTTAAGCACTGTCTTCTGCACTTGTGTCACCCTTATTCCTTACTTGGCTGCGATCAACATCAGCGGCTGAGTGGTGACATTTGACCCCGATGTTGTAATAAGCCCTCTCTCACCCTCCTTCACCTTTTACCAACATCCTCTGACGACAAACAACCGCGCTGGGTCCCCAAATAATGGATCGACAAATCGCTGTAACGTGTCGTTTGTATTTTAAATCATCGCTGTATTCAGCGTGAGGTATGAGGATCACGATTTCCTTGTATTAATCGCGTAAATGCCATGGCTTAATAGCAAAGCTGTTTAAATACAGAGGCAGAGATAGAAGGGGAATTGAGCCATACAGCAGCCAGAGAGACACGGCTGATTCAGGGACAAAGACAACAATCCGCGCATGTAAGGTTAGACAATATATTGCTGTAGGTTTTATAGCGGCCAGATGCAGGCGAATTGCTCTCATGGGCTATTTTTAATTCGCGAGAGCCTGATAATGCCGCTAATTTGGAAGTCGAAATGTCATGAAGGAGATAGGAGGAAACCTCGACACGGTTGTCGCGGAAGCGCAACTCTTGAGAGCAATTCTCAGTTGATCACGAGTTGCGTGGCGGGGGGGGGTCAACTACGAAACGCATTTCTGAGACTTGCAGTAACGCGCAGCCAAGATGATAAGGGTGCAATTACAGTAACGAGTTTAACAAGCTTTTATTGTGTGGTAAAATCACTTCCATTCACAAGCACGGCATGTCACGTCTTACATTGTTCTTCTAGACATGTAAATCAGCAGACTTTATTTACACGTGCAAATTTAGGTTTCCATATTTCTGGGGCTCATCGGCAGTCCAGCATGATAAACAAATCCTGCCGGATTTACCAGATGTTATTTTCAAGTGTTTTTTTTATCGCAACATCGAGGGAGTTCCAGATGTGGGTTTTTTTTTCAGCGTCTGCCACTATGCGTGTAACGTGGGCATGCCATTAACTTTTTTGTGTTTTACAGTTTGCTACAGTACTAATATACATCCGTTATATACAGTGGTTAAACTCAAGCCCGTCAAAAACTAAAGCGTAACAAGCTCCCTGTTATTAGCTTTTAAATGCACACAAAGTTCTCGTACGATAACATCTTCCACGTCCATGCATTCGTTATCAGTACCCCCAACGTGTAGAGAGAGGATCGTGGTGAACTGGAGCCTATCCCAGCAGACAGGGTGCAAGGCAGGGCTATACCCATGATGGAAAGCCATTCAATTGCAGGGCACCAGGGGCAATTTAGTTGAGTCAATTAACTGAAGCAGCTTGTCAAAACCAAAGTATTCGGTGAAAACCCACGCCGACATGGGGTAGATTATCTAAATCCGACACTGGAATCCGAGCAGTGGTTCTTGCTATGAGACAACAGTGCTACTCACTAATACAAATATTTTTAGCAATAGAGTATTTAGAAATCTGTACAACACTCACTTCCTAAATATAGCTGCAGCTGTATATTTCTACAATGAGAAGTGTTCATTTTCGGAACTTAGAACATTGTTGTCTGGTTGACCTGGGGGTCAGAGTACGGAGTTCGCTTTCCAAATGTTCTATACTCAAATGTGTGATTCAGCCATCTAAGGTAAAATCAGCTTCTGAAGTTTATCGAGTTGATGGTCTCATTCCAGTCACCAATGAATTACAAACAAATATTAAACTGTGGGTTTCTAATAATTTGGCTCAATTTCAGTTCTGGAAATGAAATATACATTTTATTTTCTGCATATTGCCATAACAGGGCATTGTGGGAAGGAACGCTCCTCCCTTGGGTGTGCGTATAGATTACGTAAATGGATTTCAGAAATATTTGTGATATCTGCTACTGATGGGATGTTGCCTAACATGCGATTACCCACTTCTGTAGCAGTTGTGAATGGTTAATTTCTTGCAATATGTCAGAAACAGAATTGTAATAACATTTGAGATTTTAAAAGATGCTTTATACGTGAATTCTCAGCGTGGAATTGCCACATTTTGCTCGGCTAGTTGCACTTCTTAGGGCTGTTTTCCATGTAACGGACCTGTGGACCGGTGCTGGTTGTCCCCGGATATAAAGCACTTTTTATGGAAACATAATTTGTGGTAACAAAACCATTTATCAAGTCATATTATAGTCGCTCACAAAATGTATTAAAAATCACAACATTGAACTTTCAGATCCGGGGTTAGACGAGGAACAGACTTAAAATACATAAATGCCCCTTCTCGTCCATTGTGAAAAGATGTGTGCACACTATATAAACTAAATAAGGGGCATTGAACTCATGCATATCATTGCATATGTGCAGATCAAGGTACACAGTCAAGCAGTGACTGGGCCTTCAGGCAACTGTTAAAATATTTTCCCAGTATGCCATCGCTGGCGTTAACCACTATGCACTTGACCCATCTTAAGTTTCAACTTCAAGACATCTGAAAAATGATTTAAGTTGAGCCAGAAGAGGAGCAGCAGCGCAGCTTCAGATTCAGGATACAGGGCAAATATCAGGTCGCCCACTGTCTCTTATCAACGCTGCAGTGCTTCGAGTAGCAATGCTTCTTCTTTACCTGTGCTGAACGCGACGTCGAGTTCGTCCTCACACCTGTGCAGCATTTATAGTTTGTTTCAAAACTACACCTAAAGCCAATTTTACATACACAGCCTATAGTTACATGCTATGGTCTGCTCAGGTTATTAACATGACTGAATACACTAAATTGAATGGGCTGTTCGAGAGAGATCACCAAAATAATTTTGAGCGGTCAATCGCATGCTTGCAATGATTGATTCTTGTCTATTTTAACATGAATATTGACTGCAATCTACGAATGTTAGGTAATTTGACGATGGAGTATATTACAGCCACCATTCTCATCCGGAGCGCCACCTAGTGGTCCGTGGAGAAGAGACAACAAGAGGACAGAGTGGGCCGTGAGGTGAAAAAGGCTGAGGTTCCTTGGACCAGATGACATGGAGCTGAAGTTTACTCAATCTATGGAAAGATTACTACTGCGCGAGGGTGGTATTCTTAAAGAATGTAAGGGGTGCTGACAGCTTTCCATGACGTCAGGGATGTCTTGAACACTTCTTGTGCCCCTGGCACATTTTTCAAAGCATTCAGGAATGAACAGTTTGTGCAGCGCCCCAAACCAGTTTATGATTACAAAGCCACGTTTTTTTTATATTTAGCCAAAGTCCTCATGACATATTCATTTTAAATGAGAGAATTAAATTTTAAGGATAAAAGTAACAGATGACACTATTTTGTAGTCATTGGGGCATAGCAG
Source organism: Mordacia mordax (assembly GCA_036362905.1). Lineage (NCBI taxonomy): Eukaryota > Metazoa > Chordata > Hyperoartia > Petromyzontiformes > Petromyzontidae > Mordacia > Mordacia mordax. Next base: position 8,970,048 of record JAZEWT010000009.1, on the reverse strand, counting down.
AAATGTTGTCCACACTTACATGTGAGATATTAGGAACTTTATTCATGCTGATTTAGTTACATGACTAATAATGGTGAAGTATGTGACATCTTAAATGGTTATAACCTAATTCAATGTTCCTGTCCACATAAAGAGATTGGAACTACTACATGATGCAACGTCATATGCTGCCGAATAATGAACAATCTTCCACAATCGATGGACTGCACGGCCTTCTAATAATGCATTGTTTAAGCAGTATTGATACAAGCAAACATTTGACTGGTTTTAATACACACTATCATTTCCGTGGTCTGGCTTACTCGAATCAATGCCGGTGAACGTTACTGCGAGGGTTCAAACTGGTGAAGCGTTTGCTTGTATTGAAGTTGTGCATCCGAGACTAAGCACTTGCCAGAGGCTGTACAGCTGACAGGTTGTGTAAGAAAAATGTTTAGGTTTTTAACGTGTAGAGATGGATATGTGTGGGAAGTGCATTGTCTGCTTATTTATTTCGTTATTTTCATGAGGTGTGAATTATTTTGAGCAAACTATGTAGTCTTGGCCCATAGATGCTTATGGGCATCCAATACTCAATGTATTGGCCAACTCAGCCCATTTTTCAAAGCTAAAATCAGTACAATCCAGACATACCAAACATTATAGTTCACACACACTTGAAATGACATCACAGGAATGGCTTTACATCAGCATAGATAAGTGAATATAGATTGGGGTTGCCATCTGTCTATGTTTTGATGGTAATAATCGATATTAATGACCTGGTACCGGCATTGTATTGCACATTCTTAGGGTAGACGGTATACGACAGCATTTTGATAGACGCAGGCTGACTGAGACATATGTCTAAGTTTAGTTTGTAGAATTAGTGGCAACTCTAATGAGTAGTCTGACTTCGCATACTATTTTATGCTGTGGGGAGGATTGAGCGTGCAGTGGTTTCTACACAGCACAATGAGTCTGGCTGAGTTCTAGTCCAGAGAGTGGCTAGAATCAGCAGTCAATATTATGTGAACCAGTCCTTGACCCTTATACCCACTCTTCACCAATGTGAGCTGGCTATGGTGGTGAAGTATGGTCAAACGACCTATATGACTGACAGCTTAGGGACGTTTTGTGCAGCAGTGGATTGATAAAATACTAAGCTTGTATTGTTATAGGTTTTAATGGCTGGAAGTATGAGAACTGTTCTCAAGAGCTGCTCTTTTGGGATAGCCATAGCGAGCGTACTTATCCTTAACATCATTAGGCTTCAATGCTTCCAACGTAGGAGGCTAAGTGTCACGAAGGACAGGAACGCGTGACATGGCTAACCCAAAAGAGCAACCGTTAAGAGCAGTTCCCATAATGATATAATTACTTATTTTATTCTGTAGTATGAGCAGGTTTAACGTGTTACTATAGTCAATTGTTGTTGTTGTTTAAAATGCATGTAGCTCTTCGCGTTAATTTTTTTTTATATTCCTGTTACTTTTAGCCTATCCATTGTGACTAAATTTAATACAATTCTGTTCACTATGCAGGAATGCACAGGTGTGAGACAGGTGTGTGACATTAATGAGAGATTAATTGTGATGCGTGCCACGTTTTGAAGCGGAGTTTCCGTATTTTGTCCCCGGTGGTCGGTAACCCACACGGCATGATGTCCAAGCAGGAGCTTGCAGCTGTGTGCACCGAGGTTCGTGAAGTTTGTTCGTTCACAGTTGTTCACATTTCACTGGAGATAAACAAACTGTTGGGTTGAAATACGCTGTAGGACGTTAATTCGGTTACACTGACAAACAGGACGTAGACAATACATAATTGGGAAAATGTCTCTATGTGGTTGGTGACAGTGATTGATTAGGAATAGCAACTCGGAGCATGGTTGTACCACAGGGGAAATGCATGGGCCAAAGCCTCTGACTTTTGTATAGCCCTCTGCCCTCTGTCCTTGAGGGCCCAAGTGTACTCAAGCGATTTTGTACGGGTCCAGCGAGCTTAACGAGTTCGTGTATTTGCAGAATGTCCTGAGAGACACAAGCCCACCCGAGTAAGACTTTGTGCACAATGCTGAAGAAGGCTGTTGACTAAACTGTATCGTGGCTGCCAGCCAGTGGGCCAATGATGGAGGCTGAATTCAGACAGTTACTGCTGCCCTCTTTTGGGGAAGTTGTGTGAAGCTATGCAGATGTAAGGTGAATATAAAAAAAACACTGGAAAAGACATTTCAAAATTCGATTGTAGCACATAAAGGCCTAATTCATGTGAAAACATGTTTATCCATCTTAGGCGAGCCTACGCAAACAGTTCGAATTCATGACAAGAAATTAACTTCAGAAAAAATGAACTTACAAAAGATCGCTACAAATTTGAACTCAAACATTAAAAAAAAGCCTAAACATCGGTCCGTAACACTGCTTTAAAAAGAAATATATATAATAAGCAACGCTTTGGCCAATGGCCTTTCTTCATAGCACAAATAGAGACGCAAGGGAGGTACAGTGGTGTTAAATACTGACCCCTATGCCATGTGGTCTGATGATTGCATTTCTAAAATGCTTCCTAATGATGAATAGGTACCTTATAGAAGGAACGTTGTCCAATATGCCATGTATTATTTTTTTGTTTTCATACAGTGTTATTGATACATATATTGTCTTTTTGTAATGTGCGTTGGTGTATCCTGTCATAATTAAGTTAATATATGAGTATAACGAGTCATGTGCAATACGTATGTTAAACAAACTAAAACAACTGTTATTGGGAGACCACAACATTATTCACATTTGCAAGCCTCAAAGTCGATTTTGTCGAGATTGATAACATAAACCCTGCCGAATAAACAGCAGGTACAGTTGGAGAAAATTGACATGTTGTGTACGTGTATGGGGGTATTGAATAAGTAAACATTTCAGCGGTAAAATCGCTTTAGGCCACCCATTTCACAGCAGAAATCCACTGAGGGGAAATCCCTCGACCTGATCCACGTGGATTTATCCTCACTCACAAAAGCACAAGTATGAAAATAGCAATATCATCATTTGCAAAAGTTGGGAAAATATTTTTTTAGTTCTCCCCAAATGAGAAAATAACAAACTGGCATGTAATTTGGAATGGAACGTTAACGTTGGCATCTTTATTACAGTTTATAATTCACTGTCACTTCTGAGTTGTCGATTCTTTCTTCAACACAGTTTCATAAATGCAAGGCTAAACAATGCTTTCCATTAAATGATTGCTAAACACAGGCACCCAAAATTCCAAGCAGGCAGCAACAAACAGCGCTATTGAAAGCGAACTAGATTTAATACGTTTCATGAAATGAGAAAACGTGTGGAAGATGGTGAGAGTTGTGGATCAATTTGGGGGTACGGATAATAGAAACAGTGGAGGCTGTAATCGGAGACCAGATTTGAACATTTTTGTCCTGTCCATTGAGCGCATACCGTGTCGATTAAAACGCTATTTAAAAGTTTGGCACTTCAATTTCCCAGCTCTAGTTTTCTGGTGTAAAGCAAGTGATCTGCCATACCCCCCTCCCCCCAACTCTGTCTCTTGACACCTGTCAGCTGTGGGTTGTGGGTCATCCCTCTGTAAGCCTTGGCCTTTCCTCCTTAAAAACGACGCACCTGCAAACATTAAACAATCACCGTTTCTGCACGATACGTTGTGACTTGAACAAGAAAAATGCAGCTGCAAATGTCGTGTATGCACCAAGGATTTGATCATGGGGTGGCGCGGTGACCCAGTGCTTAGCGCTGACGCCTCACAGCAAGAAGGTCCCGGGTTCGAATCTCTCGGCTCGGGTGCCTTTCTGTGTGGAGCTTGCATGCTCTCCCCGTGTCCGCGTGGGTTTTCGCCGGGTACTCCGGTTTCCTCCCACAGTCCAAAAGCATGCTCCTGGATAGGTTGATTGGCTCGCAGACTAAAATTGTCCCGCAATGCCCGGCGATGGACTGGCGTCCCGTCGTCGGGTGTATTCCTGCCTTACGCCCTGTGTTTCCGTGACCCTATATAGGATTAAGTGGTTTCAGATAATGAGATGAGATGAGATTTGACCATGTGTAATATTATCTGTACTTTTGGGTGCAGCATTTTTTGGTTTATTTATGCATTGTTTTGCTATACTGTAGACGAAAGTTAGAATGTAGTAGGCCTAAACTGATCTTCATGTGAAAGGTGGAGGATAAGCCCTGAAATTTGTGGATTAGTCCATTGTTGGCAGAAGTGGCTCCCACTAGAGGGAGCTCTTCAGAGTCCTAGAGAGGGTTCTAATGATAAAACCAACCATAGCAGGTCTGATTTATATTTTAAGTGTGTGTATTGCAGTATTTTTTTTGCGAACTTGTTTTTACAGGCTAGATTTTTTTGTGCGGTGAACTTTATTTAATTGCAATAGGAATCCTCAGAACCCATATGAAAAAAATAAGTGTATGCGTGATCTGAAATGGAATCCTTTGATATATACGTATTTTTTTCCGATTTGGCAAAGCAAACGAAAAGAGCGAGCAGGGAAAATAATGAAAATAGTTTACTTCGGTGAAGGTTAAAGACTTTCTTGAGTCTGGGGCACCCAAGTGAATTTTGATGTGTGGGTTCAAGGTCTTCTTTGCTTTGATATTAAACTCTTAAAAAGACAAGAGAAGCGATAAACAGCAGACATTCCAGCGTGGGGGCTAATGATTGGGGATTATGGAGAAATCTGACCGTTTGACTTTCCCACACGAGGAAGGCTTGCTACGCTTAATTAGCTATGCCTCCCTTTTCTGTCTCCATCTTTCTTATAAATGATCCTCTGCTGCTTGTGAGACGTGCCCAGGATTTATCAGCCCATTAACGCACTCTCTATTCCCATCTGTGCACTTGGCCATATTGGTTGTAATGTGGACGGAATACGTGCGTACTGTTCAAACTATGTATCTTCAATTCTCACTCCCCATCAACAACAAAATGTTTATAAGAAGTGAGATCTGAGTGCACGTGTAAAATGTATGTTTTTAAATACTCCATGCTGTTGCACGCCCCCCACAGGCACGAACAAGTTGGCAGGCTGAGCCGTGCAGCTTTATTCACAGCTGATTGCTACAGGCAGCAATCAGACATATAGGGGTGGGTGATCACCTCGGGCCAGCTCATATATGCGAATGTGTTTGTATGTTACAGTCAATGATTACTGAGGCATCATTGCATTATTTAAGCACTGTATCTCATTTCTTTGCAGTAAAAATATTGAGCAAAGAGGTCAACTAATATTGTTCCAACAACTCGTTCTGCTTCTTTGATCGGATGTTCTCTGCTCAGATGGAGCAGGAGCTAGATGGATCATTGTTTCAGAAGGCCGTGAGAGATGATGATGGCTTGGGAAGACCTTCATCCAGGGTTGGAGACAGATTATAATTATTGATGGTCTCATCTCATTGTCAGCAACCGCTTAGTCCTGTGAGCTGGAGCCTAGCCCGGTAGACACAGGGCGCAAGGCAGGGATATACCCACGATGGGACGCCAGTCCATCACCGGGCATTGAGGGCAATTTAGTCTGCAAGCCAATTAACCTATGCAACAGCATGCTTTTGAACTGTGGGAGAAAACGGAGTGCCCGCTGAAAACCCACGCGGACACGGGGAGAGAACTCGCAAACTCCACACAGAAAAGCACCCGAGCCGAGATTCGAACCCGGGCCCTTCTTGCTGTGAGGCGACAGTGGTATCCACAAGGCCACCGTGCCGCCCAATTATTGATGGTAATGCGTTCAATGTGTGATCCCATTACTCATGAAAACTCATCTGCATGTACACCTGGTGAATATCAGCTGATACGTAAAGGTGCAGTACCTCAGTTACTTGCTAATGTCACTTCTGGATAAAGGCCGTCCATGCCTGCCTTTATAGCTTTCACTTTCCGCATTTGTATCTCCCACTCGCCACCCTGTCAGTCGTTGCATTTCTCAATTTGCGGTTATTGCGACATTAGCTTTCGATTGCATCTAAAAAAAGTTATTGTTAATATGCCGTTCTTATGTCATTGTTGTTGCTGACTGGCCGTCCTCTCCACAGCTCTGTGCGACTCTTTGTGACCCTCGGATGAAAAGTGCTCGAGAAGTGCTATTATGATTAGTACTTGAACGACCTCTACAGAATTGCTCGAGAAGGTATTTTTTGGCCCGCTTTTCAATGCTGTATGGACACCTTTGGTAGAGGTGGTAGTACCTGCACATTACTCTATCACATGGGTCCCGGCAATCAATAATAATAATAATATAACGCATGTAAATTGCATGCCTGGTCAATGATGAGACACGGATACAGAGGCACAGCGAGGAAACTACAGAGAAAGGGGGAGTCGGCCAGGTGGTCGGCCGGCGTTAACCCGCCAGACTCTACTTTCCTATATATTAACTGATTAATGATGTAGTGTTTTTTTTCTCCATAATAATTAATAATAATTGTACTTTTAGAGCGATTTTCTCCCGAATGTCATAAAGCGTTGCACAGAGCTGTGGAGAGAATGGCATGTTGGCAACGACATTTGAATGGCAAATCAACAACAATAACGTTTTAGTTTTGGCCTGAATCCAGAGAACTTGAGGAAGCCCACATGCAGTATAGGGAGAGAGCATACAACACCAACTCCACACAGAAAGTCGCCTAAGGTGGGAATCGAACTGCTTCTGGCAGGGCTTTCTTTCTGTGAGGTGTAGATGTTACCATTGTGCCACTTTGCCACCCGATCGACTGTGGTCTGCCCATTTATTCTGCTGGGTGGATCCCAGCAGAAGCTAAGCAAATTGAAGCCTGGATATATTTTTGAGGGCGGCGCGGTGGCGCAGTGGTTAGCGCTGTCGCCTCACAGCAAGAAGGTCCCGGGTTCGAGTCTCTCGGCTCCAGTGCCTTTCTGTGTAGAGTTTGCATGCTCTCCCCGTGTCCGCGTGGGTTTTCGCCGGGTACTCCGGTTTCCTCCCACAGTCCAAAAGCATGCTCCTGGATAGGTTGATTGGCTCGGAGACTAAAAATTGTCCCGCAATGCCCGGCGATGGACCGGCGTCCCGTCGTCGGGTGTATTCCTGCCTTACGCCCTGTGTTTCCGGGATAGGCTCCGGCTTCACTGTGACCCTATATAGGATTAAGCGGTTTCAGATAATGAGATGAGATATATTTTTGATTAGAGAGTTAATGTGGTTGGGCAGTAGAGTCCAACGCAAAAAAATTAAATTTTATTGCCCTTGATTCCAGCAACGTTTTTCCGACACTCCTTCCCAAACCGACAGTTACCATCGTGGTGAATTATGGTCACTAATACTGAACCGACTGCGCAGGCATGGGGTCGTCATCCCGAAGTAGCTTTACAACATGTCTGGACACATTTATAGAGTGTGTCTGTATGAAATCCCAAGTATCCGTGATAATTAAAATGGTAACATTTTTGAAAAGAAGGTGACACCTCCAACCCTTACCGGTCCCAACACCATGCACAATGTTTTACGTACGGAATTACTGTGTTATGTATCTAATCAACACATGCCGTGTGCAATAGATACCACAAATGAAGTTTGTTTTCCCACTCATAACTTCGGCTATTTCCACGATTCTGAAAGAAGGACAAAAACACAGCCCGCGTTGTGTTTGTGTACCCTTGAGTTTAAAATATGATCGCCATCAAGCCAAAATTTCCCCGACAAAACATTTTTTTTAGTGCCTAACCATTGTTAGTCAAGAGTAATCATACAGCTGTACGTTTACTTTAGCTGGTGCAGCATTTTCAAACATAGGCTCTCTTGTCACAGAGTATTCTGTGCCTCTAGGAGATGCCAGTGTAGTCAAACGGAGACGTAATGTTTATGTTTAATATACACGTATGTATTCTTGGTGGCTGCAACGACATTTCTTTAGTATTGGTAATGCTCTTGTCAGCCAAATCTCATAAGCAATTTGACATCACTCACGTGTTTTAAGCAGATTGTGCCATTATTTAAAAATGGCCGTGGACGGCCAGTGTTAAATTCAATAAATGTTAGCTGTGTGGCCCAGGGCATGCTTTCCAGCTCATGGCTTACATTGGTTTTTGTTTATCTCCACATAAACTAACAAAAACTTCCCCCTTGCCTTTGCTGTGTACGATTCAAAAGCAAAGACATCAAGCAATGAAGCGTTTTGATATGAGACCACATTTGGACTAAATGGAGCATAGCTCTAGTAACATTAGGTTCACTGATACTGTGTGCCGCCCGTTTAAGACCTTTGCTTGAATGTGAATGTATACCCTCTGGAGAAGTCCTTCTGTTGCAAAATACTCTCAGTATACACATGGATCAGTAAATATAGGTCAAACTGTAATATGATAGATTGAAGCTAGCACACATTACTCCAGCAGTGTCCGTGAGGTGAACGTCACACATTTTCAAGAAGTAATTATCTTGTGCCCTTTGTCAAGGCAGCTATACCCAGTGTGTGTTTTCAGATGGCACTGAACTACCATAGTCTTAAAATAACGCAGAAGGTCGGGGGCGAGTCTTATTATATGGTAAGTGTGGGTGTGTGTGTGACCAGATTTGTATAACTTTATTATCACCAGGCAAAAGATTGGAGTGTTTCTTAATATCTGGTGAATCTCGGAGTTCAGAGAATATGGTATTCACTCAGCTGGAGCCAATCACATTTTATATAATAATAATAATTGCATTTATATAAATCTTTAACCTAAACAGCTTTCCTTTGTACCGATCGATATTTTTGAGTGGTAGTGCAACGGGCAGTGACTTGCTACTGAATGGTATCTACGAGTGTGCAACGTCTGTGGTTTAAAACAAATAAAACATGTTCACGTTTATAATCTGTAAAAGTGTGCAGCTGGTGAGGGGCGGTACAATAACATTTTGACGCATTGTGACAAAGAAGTATTATGTTTGAAACGTGGTTCTTCAGACAGGTATTCTAAGTCTTCTCTTCTCCATGTTCCGTGTAGGTAGTTTTACATGTGCACACAGGCCATGTTAAGGTGTTTTCTGGTTGTATGTCAAACCACACTGAACTGGCTGATGTCTCGTTTAAAGTGGTGGGGCTCAAGTGGCCTTCAACAAGGCGTTGCTTTTTGCGTCACGGAAAAAACGAAAAACAAAGAATCTAATTGGCAATGTACCAATACAAATCTACTTAAAATTCTACCAGTTATTAATGATACTCATTTTATATACATTTGTTTGACTGATCCTGAGAAGAAAACAAATATTGGGCTTCAGTTATGGTGCCTATTAGAACTCATGAGCAGCCAATTACTGTTTTGTAAATTTTGTTTTTACGTGGTCTGTAATGCTGTACCCACTGAATCAGAATGGAATTACGTGTGTTCTATTTTTTTCAGATTGTGGTGCATTTAGCGCCTCTAGTGGCTGCAGGGAGTCACGCAAATCACCGTGGGGATGTCAACATTACAGCGTCACTGGCCGTGATTTAAATCGCCGTGCTGCGTTTGAAGATGAACTTTTGCTGAGACAAAACTTAATTGGCTCTTGCTGTACCGATGTGGGTTTTTGCTGTGTTTTTTTTACTTTGTGTGCTGTCTAATATCATATATGCATCCGTTAACATGTGAAAGGTCGTGATAAAAATGAGGCCAGACGTAGGCCAGGTCTAGCACCGGTGTGTAAACCTGTTGGCGCTGTCACTCACAACCACGAATCTGAACTACTTAACATCAGCATCTGCTCCCAGACTCTAGAATGCCCCGCCCTTGGAAATTTGGTCAGCTGGGTCCCTGGGCATATTCTAATCTCGTCTCAAGACTCACTTGTTCCGTAAGGCATTAAGTCTTCTGGCTTGGACTGTTGATGCAAAACAAAGAGAGCTGTTGATGCAGCTCACTGTTGTCGTGCTGGAATGATGGCTCGCTGTAGACCTGCGCCTGCTTAGAAACACTTATTCCTTCCTTCGTTTGTTGAAGAGTTATTTGTTATCGCTAATTTTATGTCGAAATTATAGCCATTATTTGACTTTCGGATCAACTGCGCTGACGTTGTTAACATGCCGTTCTCACCATAGCTCATATTTGTATAAAAAAAAACCCAAAAAACGTTATTGTTGTTGATTTGCTGTTCATGTGTCGTTGTTTTTGCTGGCATGCCGTTCTCTCTACAGCTCTGTGCAGTATTTTGTGACCTTCGGGTGAAAAGTGCTCTTTAGTGTAGTTGCAGAGTTAAGGAATAGGGGAGAGGGGGGACAAAGACACGTCGGGTTGGAACTTTCTGGAAGAGCCACGTGGGGGGGNNGCGGGTACTTTTTACAGTAGAAGGGTGATGTCATTTAGAAGGCGCTAGAAGGGGCCGCGGGGATATATAGTCGGGGGGGTTGGAGGGGCGACGGAGTCTCCTGGGAGAACGAGAAGGAGTGTCACGATGTAGCTGCTGCTCGAATGCTGCTACTCCCCGGCCCGGTCCACTGCTGGTTCCAATAAAGCATCTAAAATCAAGATGTCTCTGCTCGTCCGTGCTCGCTGGCTGATCTGTGGAGGAGTGGGTGCTGATCCTCGCCGTGGTGTTACCGCTGTAAGCCGTCACAAGTCCGCAGTCGAAGCCGTGGTGTCACAGATGGTGTCAGAAGTGGTGATGCGGACTCACGTCGGAGGCTGCGGCGAGTGGCGGCTGGGAGAGCGGCGAGGAGTCTAGCGGCGGAGCCAGCGAGTGGAGTGAGGATGTCAGCAAGCCAGCAGTGGAACGGGCGGCGCGGGCCGGAAGGAGGGGCGGTGACGGCGAGAGCGAGCCGCGGAGGAGAGTGGAGTCGCAGAAGAATGGCAGCGCGACTCGGAGTGCAGCGAAGGCGGGAGGAGTCGGAGCTGTGACAGGCTCAGCGAGCCGTGCCGGGCCGGCCTGGCATTGCTCAGCGGGCCGTGCGTAGTGTTAGAGGCCGCTGTGAGCCGTCGGCGATGAGGGGCTACCATTGTGGTGGCGCCCCGTCGGCGCTGGAGCCGGGGGGGGGCCCATTTGGGGTCCCCGGCTCGTCATACCCCGGGAGGAGATGGCGGCGAAGGCGGGAGGAGTCGGAGCTGTGGCAGGCTCATTGGGCCGCACCAGGGTGGCCTGGCGTGGCTCGGCGGGCCGCGCGTGTGGTGCCGGAGGCCGCTGGGAGCCGTCGCCAATGTGGGGCTGCCGTTGTGGTGGCGCCTCGTCGGCGCTGGTTCTGGGGGTGGGGGCCCATTGAGGGTACCCGGCTCGTCAGACCCTAGAGGGAAGTGGCGGCCTGGCATGGGGCAGTGGTTCGCACCGTAGCCGCGGGGAGCGGTGGCGCAGCGGATAGCGCAGTAGCCGTGGGGGAGAGCGGTAGCGCAGTGCATAGCGCGGTAGCCATGGGGGAGAGCGGTATCACAGCGGATAGTGCAGTAGCCATGGGGGGGAGAGCGGTGGCTCAGCGGATAGCGCCGTAGGCGCGGGGAGCGATGGCGCAGCGGGTAGCGCCGTAGCCGCGGGGAGCGCTGGCGCAGCGGGTAGCGCAGTCGCCGCGGGGGGGCGGTGGCGCAGTGGTTGGCACACTGTGTGTGTGTGGGGGGCAGTGGCACAGCAGTTGACACGCTGCCTGTATGTTTGTGTGTGTGTGGAGGAATGGGGCGCAGTGGTTTGAGCAATGTGAATTTGGGGGGTGGGGCCTTAACGTGGCAGGGCCGCAGAGTTTGAGGGGG
>JAZEWT010000009.1:8941289-8951796 GCA_036362905.1 Mordacia mordax | reverse complement strand
AAACTCATTGGCCTGGTGTTTATCACACAATTAATGTAAATAGAAAATAATTAGCAAAACCCTTTCCCAATCCAGTGTGGATGAAGGCCATTCCCATGCCATGTTGTTCGTGGAGGTTGTGTGATTATACGCTGCCACGCTGCTCAGCGCAGGTTGCTGATTTTGTGGTGCCCGAACCTAATTCGGACATGACTCGCCACTAATGTTAACCGTGGCTGTGAATTAAAAACCGGTCGCTGGGTTCATAGTGCAACGTGCTAACCAATACGCTAGTGCTCCAATCATAGAGTACTGTACTGTACATAGATATACAAGTATCCAGTGAGCTTGCAAGCTCTAGATGTAGTTTTGCTGTGACACAACAAACGTCCGAAATGATCAACATAACAATACATAGTGTATAATACTGTAAATAATGTATTACATTTTTACACTCTCTTGCACACATCCATAACTCTCTAGATATCTATCGAGCTTCGGTTAAACTCATGGAGCTGCGTTTCTCAATTTAAGCTCAGGACATTTGTTTTGAAGCATTGAGAATCATTCCCACCCTCCCTCCTCGTCAAGTTACTTTTGAGGACTCGCCAATGAGCGTAAACTTTTGACTCCAACGTTGTTAAAAACTTGTTTCCTTTTCCCTAACTGCGTTCCACAACGCTGATGTTACTTGATGGGGAGAGCATTTCTGACATTGTGTTTTGATCAAACAAGCTCCCGGGAGCTCGACTACCTGCTGAGTGCAGATGAGTACGACAGGGACGCCTTTGTACTCTTCTTCTATGCATTGGTGACGTTGAGTATCATTTGAGACTATTGCCCATTGCATAATGACTCCTAAGGCACCCGGCGAGTGTTAAGACATTCATTTAAAGTATTAAAAAGTCAAACCTTACTCCAACGCATAATTGCAAATGATAACTTTCCAACGCTACTATTTCCGGAGAGCCGTGTCGAGCGCTTCTCTCACTTTCACGATGTTTCGCCCCCATCCTTAGGCTTTTTGAGACGCCTGAGAATGTGGATCGAGCCGTGAAAACCTACATCACTGTATAAATGCACTGTCTAAAATTTGTACACTGCCAATGTATAGTTAGAAATAAGTGTAATTGATACTTTGAAATTCCCGCATTACCATTTTCTTTCTTGGCCTGTCATAGTCTGGTTACATCAATTTAATTTAATAACGTATTGTACATGGAAGAGGACTCTGTTACGTCTATGCTGCTTGTAAGAGTCACACACTTGTTCGTTTGAATTATTGATATACACAGGAGGATGTCACAGACTGCGGGGTTGCAAATGCGCAAGCTAATGCAAATCTGTGAACTGGTTCGGGGCAAATTCGCGAAGGTATAATGATGCGGTCAGTTCTGCTCTTTGTATAAACGTTATCATGGTTAGGAGGCTGGACCTGAAACCCTTTGGACACTAGTTCAATCACCTGGTGCAGAATTTTAAACAATGGTGCAAGTTTCTTAAATCCGTCCAGCCTGTGCTTGCCCAGCCATATAAATAGGTACACCACTGTTACCCAATCGGAATATTGCATGTGGAGGGATAATATGTGGTTACGCCCACCTCCTTGAATAAAAATTACATCTACAATCCTGCAATATATCTGGACAGCATGAAAGAATAGGCAAAAGCACTGTCTCGCACAGGGTGCTCTAGGATTCCATTTAATGGAGTCCCTTCCACCAGCACTGACGCAAGCAAAACATTCAAGAGCTGTACCTTTACTTTTTACCACGGAATGTTCACATATAAATGTAACCATATGTGTATTTTTGATATTCCTGGCAGAGCACATGCCCAAGATTTAATGCTGAATTTCTTGAAAAGGTTAAAAACATCGCCTATGTGCAGGTCAAAATATATGTATATTTCCTCCCAAGATATTTTACTCAAATATGTGAGTGTCTGCTACAGACAGGTTTTATTGGCACTTTCCTGCCATGCAGTCTGTTGAGCACGTGGAGGCATTCCAGTTTGTTCCCGCATGTGCAGGCCTCGTGCCTGGCCGTGAATTGGATTCAAACAGCTTTTAATAATATCTCTGGGGCAACCCCTAATTCAATTCTCCGCCAAAAAAATAATGATTTTTAACGGTTTTCCTGGACACAGTCTCAACTTTTGTGCCAAGCGGTAAAGAGGGATTGAGAACATTTTTTGCAACATTTACGTGAATATTTAAAGTATTACCTGCGATGCTTGGAGTACAATTTTTAAAATGTTGATTTTTGTTTGGTCTTTTGAATTAGTTTTGCGTTATTTATATATATATATATAAAACAATTCAGTGTGAAGTATGCTTACTTGACAAATTTTCTGGATTTAACAAAATAAAACTGGCAATGCATCTTATCAGCAGAATTCGTTTAATAATGCGCACGTTTCCAGTTTGGACATTAACTGCATCATCAGCAGTCCCGCTATGGGTACTTTTTTGCCAGTATACAAATATAAGATTACAATAGGTTTTACCGTATCTGGCGATTATGCAGGTGTTAAGATCTTGTGTTAAGATTATGCGGGTGTTAAGATCTTAACACAAGATCTTAACACCTGCATAATCGCCAGATACGGTAAAACCTATTGTAATCTTTTATCAGCAGTCCCGTTTACTTGATATCACAGCTGATGGTCTGCTCAATGTCGTAAGGCAAGAACCCTTTTTGCAAGCCAAGTGTTCTATATTTATTATCCTTCTTCAAATATGCTCAAAAATAAAACAAAAATGTGTGTTGCTAACTCATGCTGTGGTGTTATGTGACATTACCTATCAACTGGCCAACTCTCACTGCTGATTTCAACATGTTAGCTCAGATGGGCCTCACTGAGGGTGGAGTAAATAAGGGATAACTAATGTTGAAAACCTGGAAATTCATAACGTGTCCTGGATAGGCCACATATAACAACAAGTGTAGGAAATATAGGCATATGATTATCGTTGAATCGTGAGTTATGAATCTTGATGGACCTACTACTAACAATAGCCTACAGAGAGCTGGACGCGGTGAAGTGAAAGATTCCAAGGCGGGTTGGGGGATGGGGGAGTCTGGTGGGAAAGGAGGGAGACGGCTGGGCAAAGGAGACAGCGGCACTATGTAAATAATACAATAATGCGTGTTTAATTTAATTTCATAGCGTGGTGAGTTTTAACCACATAAACACAACGAGTCCAACCACCGTGCTTGAACAATAGAGCTTTAGAAGAGAGCTTTAAATACACTTGGCGCTGATATGCGTCCAAATAGAAATGCTGTGGATTCCCTATTGGTTTCTTTGAAGATTACACTAGCCAAAAAGGGGGCTTCTTACAGCATTAACTGTGATAATATATTTCAACCGCCTATTGGGAAGTGTCTTGAATTCGCAGCCTCTCTCCGTCTTGCCGTTTAAGTGGGTACAACCACCGTGGGTCGAGCTGTTGGTTCGGTGCGGTGAGGTAGAGCGTGGGTCTGGCCAGCGTGAAAGAGTAGCTCTAAAGAGATTATCTTAACAGCTGTTTCGAGCTCAGTCGTGGGGGCCCTTCAGCCTGCATGGGTGGGAGCAAGATATTGCTGTGTTACACCGAAAGCCACTAACACAACATGTCCTCGGAGTCACGTGAATGGCAATGGTCACTCGTGTCAACAGCGGTGGGGGTGGTGGGATGTAAAATCATAATAAAACGAATATATTTTTGTTGGAATATTTGTTCATGTGTCACTCGTGTGTAAATAAAATGTCAAATGCCTCGAGTTTAACGGTAAGACTGTTGTGCAAATTGGGACTTAAATGAACAATCTATAAAGATAATGATTGATTGGGGAAGGCTCAAAACTAGCTTTCAGAAGAGTCCTATAAATTTAATGTTTGGACAATTTTTCTAAGTGTTTAGCTTTATTTTGAATGAAACTAGAATACATGAATCTATAAAATATTTTTTTTTCGGTTGGGTGCCCCCCTCCAAAAAAAATGTGTGTCGTAAACCGTCCTCACCCGACATAGCCAATTTGTAAGGTTGTCACGTGAATAGAACGTGTCAATTCTTCACTATCTCAGCACACCGGTGCGTTGGAGAGAACCCACAGCATTTCGAGTGAAATACGACGTTTCTCTGATAATTACAATCTGCATTATAAGGATCTCGCACCAATTTTGGGATGAGCAGCTTCAGGAGTGTGCTCCCATTTTGGGACTTTTTTTTGAGTGACCTAACCCAAAAAATGGATTTTATGTATAACATTGGTCTTCGAATTAAAGTTAGAATACATGAACTAAGTGTCAAGTGTCAGATGGATTTAGGAATCCATACTATGCTCTCGGGCGGCGCGGTGGCGCAGTGGTTAGCGCTGACGCCTCACAGCAAGAAGGTCCCGGGTTCGAGTCTCTCGGCTCCGGTGCCTTTCTGTGTGGAGTTTGCATGCTCTCCCCGTGTCCGCGTGGGTTTTCGCCGGGTACTCCGGTTTCCTTCCACAGTCCAAAAGCATGCTCCTGGATAGGTTGATTGGCTCGGAGACTAAAAATTGTCCCGCAATGCCCGGCGATGGACCGGCGTCCCGTCGTCGGGTGTATTCCTGCCTTGCGCCCTGTGTTTCCGGGATAGGCTCCGGCTTCACCGTGACCCTATATAGGATTAAGCGGTTTCAGATAATGAGATGAGATGAGACTATGCTCTCATTTTTCTGGTCAATACACAGCCCAACACTGGGTTCCTTATTCCCAGGAATCCCCACATCCAGAAACTAACAAGGCTGGACTATGTTCAGTTTATGAGATCTGATAAGGTTGCACACATTCGGTCGCAGTTGTGGCAGCGCACACCTTTAAGCGAGCGCTACGGTAGTGAGGGTTGGTGACTCGCATGTGAAACTTCCTTCCTGTGAGCATTTCGGTGTCATACCGCGACTCTCCCGAGGCGTGCACCAAAATGTGGACTCCACCTGTTCCTTAACATATATGTAGAGGACCACGAGCATTGTGATAGGGTGGGGGGGAGGGGGACTTGGTTCCAATTCCTGCCTTCCCCACGTGTTGTGAATTCCTGGACCTCTTGAGTCACTCTTTCTGTTCGAGAGTTAGCAAATAATCATCGCGTTATGATCGATAATAATTGCAAGTTATAGCATGTACATATACGTTCAATGGTCATAGCGATTAATAATTGCATTTTGAATATATATAATATATAGAGGTACATTATAACAGTGGTTTGAAACTGTTTATCACAAATAAACAAAATTGTAAACTGTATTTCACAATTCCCCTTTTGAGAGTTTGAAAATGTCTTATGCAAACAAAGTGAAATATTCAAGTTCGCAACAACACTTTGGGGTCACATTGCAAGCGTACTTCTTCATTGAACATGCGTGCAAATTGCGCAGCAAAGACACGGGCACACCGATGGACAGACACATTCTGAACTTGTTTCTGACATGATAGTGTCACAACCTGTGTCCTCCTCTGCTGCCCTCAATGAGGTGGAATATGTCAGGAATTTCCAGAAGTGTGGATCAGCTGCACCGACTTCACTTTAACGAACGCTCTGAATGGTCTGATGCAGGAACGCTGAGAAGTCAGCTACTGGCTATAAAAGCCACCTGTACCATGAGGGAGAGGGAAAGGGTGCAGCCCCTGCCATCACTGGATAAGTTCACTGCCATCACTGGATAAGTTCACTGCCATCACTGGATAAGTTCACTGCCATCACTGGATAAGTTCACTGCCAGTGGAAGCGTCTCCACTCGAGGAAACTTTAGAACAGCCATTCTCAACCAGTAGGTCGCGACTCACCAGTGGCCGCGAGCGCCACCTAGATGTCTGTGGAGACCAGGCCCAAGTGGGTGCTGAGGTGCAAAAGGTTGAAACCCCTTGCTCTAGAAAGTCCCTTTATCGGAGATTTGGCCTACTCTTCCACGTTGGGCATAGGTGCGAGAATTCCCACACTTTATCCCACCACACGTGACCTGCTGGTTGACTGTGCTGCACCACTTACATTTCCGGGTGAGGGTAGAGAGAGGTGCGTGGGGTGGGGAGTGTTATGAAATATGCACCATTGTTTCAGCTGGAGGAATGAACCGGTGACCTTGGCATTAAGAGAGTGAAAAATAACGTTAAAATGTAAAACATTTGAAAACTAAGCAAGCAATCCATGGCCCTAAGCTGACGGAAACATATTGAGATTTTTACAACGAACATTTGAACATTCGGCAGGACTTGCCGAGTGGTCTTTACCCGAGGTGCAGTGCCCCTGGACCTTGACTTGCCTTTCCGAAAAAGAGCCAAGCGGAGGGATTTCTTGGTGCATTCCTCCCCCTTTAACCTGTCACGTCGTGCACGGGATGATAATTAAGTTTTTAAACAATGTTTAATAAGCTGGCCTAAAAATAATTTGTCATAAGTGTCATTTCACGTGCTATGCATGAAAGTGTGATAAAGTGTTTAAACGTATTGGGCCCTCGCCAGAAACATGAGTCTGTGAGGCACTTTCGTTACCACCGGCACTTTACTCTCATTGCACAATGTGAACGTTAATGATATGCACACTTTAATTATATTTCACTGCAAGCCGTGCTGCAAATCTTAATTAGGACGTAGCCATGCTATCAGCAAGTATGAATTATAATATTCTGGCCATGAATGTTGTCCATGTATTACTTCTCATAAACTTGGTTCAGTTAAAGATCAGGGGTGCGTTTGACCGTACGGTAATTGATGGATACATGTGGCAATCAGCCAACCGTATGCTGTACGTTGAAGCCAAGGACAAGGAAGTAAGAAAGCAAAGCTACCACTGTAATGATGTAGGTTTTCACGGCTCGATGCATGATGATTGCTTCGAAAAGCTGCTCTCTGGGGACAGCCGCATCGTTCGCTTCCTCTCCTCTCCTCGCGACGTTTCGCCTCACACGTTGTGTTTGTGTAGTGCTTGTTGCTCCTATATATATGTGGGTACTATGTATGTGTCGAGTCATTTTTGTTGTATGGGGTCTACATCTGAATCACATTAACACTAATCTCCTTGTCCTATTCACACCCTGGAACTGTGATAACCCCCTCCTGCTTTGTCTGTGGCTAGTCCCCTAATTTGCATCTCATCAAAGAACCTCCCACACACCTTGTGATCTCACTCTGATGTCCACACCCCATAGCTCTATATCTGTGCATTACTGACTTCAATGACTGGCCTCATTTCTTGTTTGCGGTTCATTGTCTTTTGTGTTTTGTGCATCTCAATTGCTTCACGAATTAATCTTGGACCTTTGTGGCAGATGGCTGCTAGTACTCGTATTTTATCAAAATCGATTCTCTGTTGTTTATCTACACTATGTGCTGCTGTTGCTGATTTATTCGTGTGCAGCAAACACACTGCTTCCTTGTGTTCTCTTTTTCTTGTGGCTATTGTCCTTCCTGTTTGTCCGATGTATGCTTCCTCACAGTTGCTGCAAGGGATGCAATATACGCCTTCTGTCTGTAGTGGTAGTCGGTCTTTAGGTGATTTGAGTATGTCTTGTATCTTCTGGTGAGTTGTGAAGACTTTTTTATTTTATATTTTTCTAGGTATTTGCTCATTTTGTCTGTGATGCCTTTCACATATGGCAGGAAAGCAAGGGTCTTGATATCTTCCTCCTCATTTTCTTGCTGTTTCTGTCTACGTTCTCTTGTTATGGCACGTTGGATTTCTATTTTTTGTGTATCCATGCTCGCTGGTGCTTGTTGTAGATGTTGTAGTTCATCTCTTTGATGTTGTTTGTCTGAAATCGTTTTTGACCGGTGGGCTAAGGTGTGCAGTATCCCCCGTTTCTGTTTCGAGTAATGGTGAGACTCCGCGTGTAAATACCTGTCCGTATGTGTTGTCTCCCTCTATACAGTGTGGCTGAGCGTCCCCTCTGCGTTTCTCTTCACCAGTACGTCTAGGAACGGGATTTGGCCGTTTTCTTCTATTTCCATGGTGAACTTGATGTTCGGGTGTATGGAGTTTAAGTGACCAAGGATTTCCTCGAGCTTCTGTCTTCCGTGTGGTCATATGATGAATGTGTCATCAATGTATCGATACCAATTGGTAGGTTTTAGTGTAGATGAGTTTATGGTTTCCTCCACAAAACCGCTTAGATACAGGTTGGCTGCTGCGGATGAGACTGGTGATCCCATTGTTGCACCATCTTTTTGTTGGTAGAACTCCCTGTCGAACTTGAACTAGGTTGTTGTCAGGCATACATTTGCCAGCTCTGCTAACCTCCGGTCAAACTGTTTTTCAATCATCTTGATGGTTTCTTTGATGGGTATTATTGTAAATAAGGAGACCACATCAAAACTAACGAGCAGGTCTGTCCCATTGAGGGTGATTTGTTTCAGTATTTCAATGAAGTGTCTTGAGTTCTTCATATATGAGGGTGCGTGCTCCACTGTGTGTTGTAGTTCTTGGCTATATATTTGGCGAGTTTGTAGCTAGGGGAACCTATTGCACTTACTTTTGGTCGGTACGGGGTCCCCTCTTTATGAATCTTCGGTAGTCCGCATAGTCTGGGAATTCTGCTATCTTGTGGATTCAATTCTTTTCTTTTCTCTTCACTTTTAATATTCTGCTTGATGATGGCCTTTGTTCGGATTTCGATTTTCTTGGTGGAAAATCGGATTTCGATTTTCTTAGTGGAAAATTGCCACAGACAAAGCAGGAGGGGATTATTGCAGTTCCGGGGTGTGAATAGGACAAGGAGATTAGTGTTAATGTCATTCAGATGTAGACCCCATACAACAAAAATTACTCGACACATACATAGTACCCACATATATATATAGGAGCAACAGGCACTACACACATATACTGCACTTGAGGATGCCTGTAACGTGTGAGGCGAAGCGTCGTGAGGAGAGGACAGGAAGCGATCGACACAGCTATCCCGAGAGAGTAGCTTTTCGAAGCAATCATCATGCATCGAGCCCTGAAAGCCTACATCATTACAAAGCTCTCATTGTTTTTTTTATAAAAACAGCTTTGCTTCTAGGTTTCTTTTTACCTTGGTTTTGTTGTACATAAGTTGACTTTAAAGGAGCTCTGACAAGTCTCGATGGTCTGCTTGCTCGAACACGAATTTGGCTGTGGTATTAGTCCTTATCAAGTTGCACAGACGTCAGCAGTGAGCTGTGCTCTACTCCGTCTATGTGTAGGGCGTTTGGTTATCGTCAAAGCCTCACCCGCTGGAGCTGAAAGCGGGTGCCAGGTACACCATATACCACTCGCACGACGCCATGAATGCTGCAGACATTGCTGCTCGAAACGTTTTTCTCGCCAACAATGAAGTAGCTGCATCCTAACCAATCTCACAATGCGATTATGTTGTTACGGTGATGAATTGTGGCCGATGACTTCGCTGCTCTGTCACATTGGCCAGTCAGTGTCAAATTTCCTGCCGGCTAATCTCGGAGCGGTCCGTGATTATGATGAGCACCATGGCCATGTCGCTCGATGCTGGAAAGAAGAGCTCGCATGGGCCGGAGGGCCGGGCAGCCCTTGCATCCGACGCTGCCGTCCGCTCTCGAGTTCTTTTTGTTGATTCGGAAAGTTCTCTCGCACAATGTTTTTTCTGGGCCATTAGCTGAGCCAGCTAAGTTGCATGTGTTAAAGCCGTTTAAGTGTGTTCTCTCAATTTGCTGGGGGTGTAAAGGCCAATCACCACATGTGCACGAGTTGATTTGGGAAAACAATACAAATGGTGACCTAATTTAGCATTTTCTAATTAAAAAGAGACTATCCTCACGATAAATCTGCGTTGTTGTATAACTGGTAATAATAAAAAATATATATATTTGCAACTTGCAACACGCACAGTGGCAGCTTGCTCCCAGAAGAGGCGCATGAGACTATAGACTAGCATGCAGGTAGCAGCCACGTGATAAGCTGGTACCAACGCTTGCCCAAGCTTCGCGGACCCCGATATATGAAGTTGATATCTGTCGATTCATGAGTCAATATGTTGACGGAAATTGTGGCATCTGGAGAAAAAAAAACGTGTGTGCAAACACAATGTCCCATACAGACACATTTGTGTGTGATAGAGACACATTTTAGTGGTGCCACCTATTAGTGAACCAGTGTTTGCTCCTTAATGCCCACAGAATTGAATTTTGCAACATGTCTGATGATCCACAAACCCTCGCCTTTACAGCGCTATATTGAAGACCATGTGCATAGCCACCACTTCCCAGCTACCGGTTATTGTTTTAAGAATGAAAAAAATCAGTGAATGGATCAGACACGCAGAAATATATTCAAGCAGACAATGTACTGCACTTAATTTTACATTTTTCTAATGTACATATGTTAGTGTGGAGGCCCACTTCGTGGGCCTCGGAACCACCAGGGACGCTGGCTGTGTTTTCATTATGTTCCCCTTGTGAACCCCCCCTCGGAAAGTATTTTATGCCACACAGACACACAGGCAACCACCACAATCGCACTCAACCGCTAGGTGCCTGCGCGCATCCGTTGTTAGAGCGGACATTTGACAACAGCATATTG
>JAZEWT010000009.1:8885958-8906532 GCA_036362905.1 Mordacia mordax | reverse complement strand
TTTATATCAGTCTCTGAGAAGAAAGAGTCTGGACTGTTTTAAGTTTGTATTTTTTGCAAATGTAAAAATTGGGTGGTATTTATGATTGAGTGAGTGATTTTCATGAGTCAGGCGACAGAGGAGAAGACCTAAGCCCAGATGAGGCTGCCACTAGGGATGATCTTGGAGGCAGAGCATCTACTGTGCAGCAGCTGTGGTGGAATCTAGCATGCGTTTTCGACTTGGCCTTATGATTGAGTAGCCTTTTTGTGACAAAATATAACAGTATTGAACAAAGAGCGGGGCGGCGCGGTGGTCCAGTGGTTAGCGCTGACGCCTCACAACAAGAAGGTCCCGGGTTCGAATCTCTCGGCTCGGGTGCCTTTCTGTGTGGAGTTTGCATGCTCTCCCCGTGTCCGCGTGTTTTTTCTCCGAGTACTCCGTTTTCGTCCCACAGTCTAAAAGCATGCTCCTGGATAGGTTGATTGGCTCGCAGACTAAAATTGTCCCACAATGCCCGGCGATGGACTGGCGTCACGTCGTCGGGTGTATTCCTGCCTTACGCCCTGTGTTTCCGGGATAGGCTCTGGCTCACCGTGACCCTATATAGGATTAAGCGGTTTCAGATAATGAGATGAGATGAACAAAGACCTCGCCTTCCTTGAAAGCCATTATGTTCCTGTCCTGAAATAGTATAATTATTATTCTCATGTTATTTAGACCAAGTTCATCCTTACAAAAGGCCCTTGTTCTCTCTGGGTTTATATCTGGAGAAATAAAGCATATCACTAATAAATCACTCATCATTAATCAGCACTCTAGTGCTACATTTAAAAATAGTTAAAAAGTGCATTGCTTGTTCCCATCCTAGTTGACGGTTGACTCAGCCAGTCATTCCTCTGCGGTCAATAAAATTGGTACTACCTTGGATGGAAGTCAAAAGTGTGTGCTCCTTGGACAGCCTCGTCCTTGCCATGAGACTATGAAATGTTCACTACTAGCTCTGAGCTGTAATCAGGAGATGAGAACAGCCTCAATGCTCATTTAATTGAAAAACACTTCGAATTTTTCTTTGGACAGATTACACCATTTTCTTTTTGGAGTGGAGGCTCTTCAGGGTAAAGCTGTGGGACTGAGATGGGGTTCAAGAGTCGGTTTGCTACTGCTGATTTGCCATTGCATTGGCAACCCATTGGTTGCGTTCTGATGTGCTGCGTTTTACTTCACTTTCTTGGAGTTTATTCAGGAGCTGAATGTTGGATATCATCTCCGACAAACGCCGTGGTATGGTACGGGACAATGAACACAATTGTACCAACTATGCATACAGAGCACAACCACAAAAACCCAGGCAGTAGCTGCTGCATTGGCCGACAACATCTGGGACATAGCAGGGTTGCCAGCGAGGGCATCTGTAAGCATAGCTCCTGCATAAACAATGCCCCCGATAAGTGTAGCCAACTGCATGCCAACTGCTCTTATTCCTGGCACCACTGGGAGCATCCAGTAATCCCAAGGCCCTCGAGGTCTTGACTCGCATAAATAAATATGTTTATCTAGTAAGCAGCTATCCATCAAATGGCATTTCGTTTTTCAAGTCAACGCGTTTAGTTTTATTTTGGTGACAGTTTTTAAATAGTTTGTCACTGATTTGTGCCGTGTTTTACAAACGCCAGACACGTTTACAGTAGCATAAGTCTTTCTCTCCTTTTAATGACATCAGTACAAGTGTTTGCCATGATGCTTGGAGGATTTAAATAAATGCAGCATTGATATTTTTTTTCGTATAAACAACATGTTTTCGGCAAGGGCACTTGTTTAGACTCTGACGGGCTTCTCATCTCACTCTTGACCAGCTTTGATAAACAAAATCTTCTCTCTTGCGAATGCTTGCAGTCTTGTATACAGGTCAGTGGGTAACTGGAGATGTATCGTGATATGGTCTGTGTCAGGGGCATCGGACCACACATGTGAGCCACCCTGACCCCACACGTGCTTGACGCGTCTGGCCATTGTACAAACAAACTTATCTGACCAACTTCTCCTCTCCCTGCTATAGGCTTTCTACATTCGGCTGGAGGTTTGAGAGTTCAGAGGGTAGCTAGGGGGGGGGTTGATGAGTGTAGTGTGTGTGGGGGCGGGGGCTGTGGGGGGACTGTGTGGAACATGGGAGAGGGGGATGGGGGAACGTGGAGCGACGTGTGCGATGGGGTGGCGATGGAAGAATGGATCGGGATACGGGGGTTTGGGCCGCAGGGGCTGAGATGAGAGAAAGAGGCTGGACTGGGTGCCGAGGGGTTATGTGGAGAAGGGTCCACTTTGGAATGTGCTGCATAAATCTGACGGCCAGTTTGAACAGTTGTCGGGTCACAAACCCGGGATGTAGCGTGCAGCTCTGCGGGATGCTTTGAGCGCTACGAGACCTCATGTACATGCCACAGTCTGTGCGGCAGCGTAATTAGCGGTAAGAATTTCTCGAGTCACTCCACTTGCTTCCAGCTACATGCGCAACCTTAGCACAGTGGGCGATTAAAACAATCAGGTACCGACTGTCTCTCGGCACAAACAGTACAAGTCAAGATAAATGCCTGCACTTGACTGCTTACATGCTCAATGGTAAAGTTTTATTATATGGCCTCAAAACAGATGTTTTAAATCCAGATTTTCATGAAAACTCCAGCTTGGACATTTCCTTCTCTTTAGCATTTACCCATGTGTTTACGAACTGACTTTTATAGTCATGCAAACGATTAACACAATTTAGCCAGTAGATGCCCTTCTTCCCCTACAGGTTGGCATAAAATAAAGACCTTCATGCGTGTGTGATGTAATGTGGGGAGCGGTTTTATTATGGTTCCGTGCACTGTGCCATGAACCCGACAACCCGAGTTCGATTTTCGCTCATGGCCAACACCAGTAACGATTACGGAAAATGGGTCATCTGGCACAGTGTGTATTCATCCATACACACTGTGCCAGATACTCATCTGGCACAGTGTGTATTCATCCATACACACTGTGCCAGATACTCATCTGGCACAGTGTGTATTCATCCCCCTAAATCGACGTAGGGGAGGCCCAAGACCGATTTTGGCACAGTGTGATGAATACACAGTGTGTGTATTCATCACTAAAAGGGAGATAAGCGTTGCCAAGCGTGGTACAGGCCACCCATTTCCTTGTGTGTCATGCCGACTTTCATAGGTGCTCGCGATCTGTAATTGCCCCAAAAGTCTGTGAAGTCTACACGGGCAATATTTGTGTATTTAATATTTATATCTGCAACACGAGGGGCATAATCCATTATGGTGTGGACATACTCAACTGAATGTGTGCTGCTGCATGCTTCATTGATTTTTTACAGGCAAAACTGAGCAATAAAATAATGCTTGCCTTCAAAGAGAAACGGCAAAGACCCGTGAAATACTTGGCCACCTCAAAATTAATAATAATTATGATGATAAAATGTATAATGTTCACAAGTTTCACGCCTGGTCATAGATGTTACACGGACATGGAAGCGTAGCGAGGAAATTGCAGAAAGAGGGGGAAGGCTGCCATGCAGCCAGCCGGCGCCAACATATGCCAGACACTGTGTCCTATATATCAGAATAATAATAATTGCACTTCTAGAGCGGTTTTCACCCGAGGGTCATAAAGCGCTGTACAGAGGTGTGGAGAGGATGTCATGTCAGCAAAAACAACGACATATGAACAGCATGTCAACAACAATAACGTTTTTTTACGTTTTTGTTACAAATCTGAGCTGTGGGGAACATGGCATGTCAGCAACAATAACATCACAGTAGTGATGTAGGATTTCATGGCTCAATGCATGATGATTGTTTCGAAAAGCTGCTCTTTCGGGATATTTACACAACATATACTCACAAAGCTGCCTCCAGCAGCACCAACCAGCTATGATTATGCACACATGCATAAAAAACACATATACATGGCATATATACACACCGACACATTCGCCTGCACAAATATGAATACACACGTCTCATCTCATCTCATTGTCTGAAACCGCTTAGTCCTATATAGGGTCACGGTGAAGCCGGAGCCTATCCCGGCAGACACAGGGCGCAAGGCAAGGATATACCGACGATGGGACGCCAGTCCATCGCCGGGCACTGCGGGGCAATTTAGCTTGCGAGCCAATTAACCTATGTAGCAGCATGCTTTTTGGACTGTGGGAGGAAACCGGAGTGCCCGGCGAAAACCCACGCGGACACGGGGAGAGCATGCAAACTCCACACAGAAAGGCACCCGAGCCGAGGGATTCGAACCCGGGACCTTCTTGCTGTGAGGCGACAGCGCTAACCACTGGGCCACCGCGCCGCCCAATACACACGTGCACTCACAAATTCACATACGCAACAATAATCTTCACATACAGACGCATACACAAAGATGTCATCATTAATTAAAAATATATGCTATAGGAGCTTTGCTGTTAACAAGCTCATATTGATGACTACATACACAACACGTACAACACAACCCATACACAAGCACATCACAGATTAGCCTATGCAAAGATATACACACATGTGCATGCATACAATGTTTGTTCGCATTGTAAGATGTACAGATCAGCATGATGTCTGAAGTTTTACTACAGAATGTTGGCAGCTCTTTTTAATAGTAATAATATTTGCATTTCTAGAGCACTTTTCACCCGAGGGCCACAAAGCACTGCATAGAGCTGTGGAGAGAACGGCATGTCAACAACATCAAAGTAGATCAATTAAAGTAAATATTTTTTACACTCGTACAACCAAAAAATGCATTGTAGGACTATACAATACCAAGGTGAAAATCTCTGCAACATTCTCGGACATGTTATCTGCTTCGGAACGCTGCTATCAGATAAAGAGATAGAGATACACTTTATCATCCCATACATATACAATCAGAGTTTATAGAGGAACGAAATTACCTTTCTCTTAGCGCTGACGCCTCACAGCAAGAAGGTCCCGGGTTCGAGTCTCTCGGTTCGGGTGCCTTTCTGTGTGGAGTTTGCATGCTCTCCCCGTGTCCGCGTGGGTTTTCGCCGGGTACTCCGGTTTCCTCCCACAGTCCAAAAGCATGCTCCTGGATAGGTTGATTGGCTCACAGACTAAAATTGTCCCGCAATGCCCGGCGATGGACTGGCGTCCCGTCGTCGGGTGTATTCCTGCCTTACGCCCTGTGTTTCCGGGATAGGCTCCGGCTCACCGTGACCCTATATAGGATTAAGCGGTTTCAGATAATGAGATGAGAATACACATTCAACAGGGCAGGGCAAATGCGTAGACGATGTAGACTACATAGAGTATAGTGAGGTGGCCCGTGCAGGTATGCATTACTCAGCTGTGTGGCTGCGTTTCATGATGGTATTATCGACCAAATAATGAATTAGTTTGTTTTTTATTCGTAGGAGGAAACCCCAGAACCCAGAGGAAACCCACGCAGTACAAGGAGAGAGCTCACACACATCACACAGAAAGATGGCTGAGGTGGGAATCGAACTGTGACGCCACGGCCTTGACTCCGGGCTTGTGACGGCTTACAGCGGCAACACCACGGCGAGGATCAGCACCCACTCCGCGATAGATCAGCCAGCGAGCACGGATGAGCAGAGACTTCTTGATTTTCGATGCTTTATTCACAGCAGTAACACACGGTCGGAGCGGCGGCACACAACGAACTCCTAGATCGTGACGCTGCCTCCTCCTTCCAATTCCCCCCGTAGACTCCCTTTTCTTCTCCCATCCGTGCTCTTTATAATCCAACGGCGGCTCGTTGGTCAATCATTAACCCCATGCATCGTCACCACATCACGAGACACCGCATGACTATGGAAAGCTAATGAGTCACCATATCATGAGACATCACGAGACACCGCGAGACAAGACCAGAAATCTGACGCCCCCCCCTATTCCTTAACTCTGCAGAACTATCTCGGGAAGGATCTCTGTTCTATGAAGCACAGATATTACGACTGTGCCACCCTACCGCCCAAATTCATTTTATAAATTAGTTTCTTCACGGTAACAGTCTGATCGCAAAGGAGTGGGACACAATGTATGAACGAGCTGTTCACGCTTACTATTTGATCAATTATATCTTCGTATATAGAGAACAAAGTATCTGACAAATGTTGACGCTGGCTTACCACGTGGCTACATTTTCCCTCCCCTGCTTCTCTGCCATTGCTGGTGCCTCTAATTCGTACTCCTCCATCGTTGAGAATAAACGAATAGGTGTGCGTTATCAGTGGGATATGACTGCTATTATTATTATCAAGTGTTGGGAGCGCACACGGTGCAGATGAGCGTTAAAATTCCCGATGCTGTGTGGGCGTGGGGCGCGGCTTTTGTGTGAGATTGGCTCTTGCGCAGGTCGGGAGGAAGAGTGCAGTCTCTGTGGTTGGGAAGTCTAGCTTTGCGGATTCAGCTGTTGCTTTGCTTAGCAAGGTGCCTTTAATCTGGCTCGTATTTCACATCGCTGTGTCACATCGGGGATTGCAGGTGTCTCCGCTCATTTGCCTATGAGACCACAGGTGATGGATACATGCTTAGCAAATAGCATGTACAAGGCATGAGCTGCAGGCCAGCAGATTTTTTTTTACATGCGGCCACTAGAAAGGGCTCTTGAGGGCCCCTCTGAGAATGTATTTAGACCTACTTATCTGCGTTGTCCGGACATCTTAGAGGACGTGGGATGACACACACTTTACCACGTTAGATATTGATTTTTAAAAGTGATAGTGATTAGTTTATGGCTGCTGTGTGTAAGGCCAAAAAAGGCTTATTATGCAAACCGACTGGCAATAGAGAACGTTGCTAATGATTGCTTACCAAAGCTGCTCTTTTGGAATAGTGTCGAGCTTTCCTCTCTCTTTCACGACATTTCGCCTTCCACAATGGAGGCGTCTTCTGGAGTGCTGAGTTTTAGTACATCATGCATCGAGCAATGGAAACCTAAATCTGTATCGAGAACGTTACTGACAATACAGCGGAATTGTTTCTCAGCAATCTAATAAAGTAAGTGAGACCAGGGGAACCTTAGAAAAGTAGACGATGGGAGGGAGTTCCAAAGTGGAGTAACATGAGGAGAGGAAGAGAGATGTTGCATCCTACTGTGGGGTCGTTGGACAAAGTATAGATTGTGAGGAAAATGATCGATCGCATAGCATGAGTCTTTGACATTGGCGGACATATCTCTGCATGCTGTTCATGGGAATAATAACTGTGTTCGTAGGGATAGAGGATGGAGAAGGAAGTGACCGAATGGCTGTGAGAGGAAAGTGAATCGGCGAGCACGGGAGAATCAATCACACGAACCGCTATCCGATGGAATGCACTGTAAATCAAAGGTTATGGCTGACCACCTGGTAAAAAATACATCTGTGGGCCAAATATCCTTGAAATCCACTTTCGAATCACAGCAATATGTCGGAAGCATATTTTGAGGTCACCAGTTATTAGATATGTTGCTGTGTGCACAGTACCCTGTGGGATAACAACACAGATGTACGCACGTTAGTGCAGCTGCCCGTACTTGTAACGTTCAGTGGGGTTACAGAGCACATTTTATTTTTGTCCCAGAATGTTGTGTCCCATGATAGCATTCTTCATAGTTTAGGATAAATTCTTGAACATGATTATTGCCAGAAAAGATCTCATAGGCAGCTGCTTGAGAGCAAGCCCTTGTTATTCACTTGTGCAGAACTCGAGTCATTGTCAAATAATTTTAATTTGTACGTGCAGACTCAAATTAGTTTCCATCCCCATTTGATTAATGTCGAAACGACATCTACTCTTTACATAATTACTATCGTACAAACCATCCATCCATACATCTTCATCCGCTTTATCCGATACCGGGTCGCGGGGGCAGCAGTCTAAGCAGCGATGCCCAGACTTCCTTCACCCCAGACACTTCCTCCAGCTCTTCCGGGGGGACCCCGAGGCGTTCCCAGGCCAGCTGAGAGACATAGTCTCTCCAGCGTGTCCTGGGTCTTCCCCGTACAAACGTGCGTATCAAAAGGGAAACGTACCTCATTTGCCATCAACGAAACCTCGTAAGAATAACATGGGATGCAAATAGAAAAATTCGAATGCTGTTACAGTGGTGTAATAATTAGAAAATTGGACTTTGCAATTCAGAGGTCTGTCTTTAGTTTGACCTGACGCGGCCGTTGAAACGACGGGGCTCATTTTCACCCAGCAGTTTACGTTGGTACAGCCAATGTTAATCGATTGACCGTTTGAATGTGGTGGGCTAAAGCGTGGGTGCAAATACGGTTTTTAGAATGTCTGGCCAGTATGTAGCAAGCAATAGCAGGGCTGCACCTTTACTTTATATATGCTCAAGAGAATGATATGTAGTCGGCAGATGTTCTGGATGATGGCCCTTATTCAAGGAAGAGGAAGAGCAGATGTTCTGGATGATGGCCCTTATTCAAGGAAGAGGGAGAGGAGGGAGGACAGAGGGACCGATCTCGATCTTTACTTTACTCTGTGGTGCCCTGAGAATAATTAACAAC
Source organism: Mordacia mordax (assembly GCA_036362905.1). Taxonomy (NCBI): domain Eukaryota; kingdom Metazoa; phylum Chordata; class Hyperoartia; order Petromyzontiformes; family Petromyzontidae; genus Mordacia; species Mordacia mordax. The sequence goes on along the minus strand of JAZEWT010000009.1, from coordinate 8,898,011 downwards.
ATTGACAAATTAGAAGAATTTAGTTTAGATGTGAGCAACTTTAAATGACTAGCCTTCAAGCAACAAACAAACCACGTTGACACTCGCAAATATATGCATCGACTCGTTTTTATTACAATTTTAACATGTGGAGGTAGAATTGCATCATGGGACAATGAACTCTCGACTTTTCACGTTAAAAGTGTCACAGAAAGGCACCCAGCATAAAAACTAACTCCGACTGAGTGATGACTCGCAAAGGACTAACGGGGAGTGTGGGACTGCATAACATCCGAATTGCAAGTGAGAATTCTGCACCGTGATTGTTCTCCGAACATATTTTCTCACACTCTCAAAATGACCCGATGCCATACCCAATTGTGGTGTTTCCTGTCTGTCATCAGACACAATTTTGAGTGCCTAATTACGGTGCTAAGCCAGCCTGTAAATAGGAGCTTTTGTCGGAACCAGAAGGGGCCAGCATTGTTGCCTTGCCAGGTGCTGCAAGGCCCCTTAGAGCCGTGACCTCAGAGGCAGAGCAACCGCAATCGGTATGGGGGCACGGGCTGGGCTGGGCTTGGGGTTGGTGGTGCCCAGTAGACTGTGTCTAGAGCAACTCTAGCCGACGACTATTGGAAGTCACTGCCTCTGCAAGGGGTCTCATCGTGGCCTTTTGATGTCTGCCTGGGTTGGAATATTGCGTTTAACGAATAGCATAGTGTATACGGCTGGCCAGCATGCTTCCACGGTTTAATGGTAGAACAGTGGACTAGCAATCCAGAGGTCGCGGGTGAGATTCGGTCTTTCCCAGCACGCCAGTTGAAAACATGAGCTTGGGTTATAAATCTCCCACAGTATAAATTGCTTTGCCACAATCAACTGGTTGAGGTGGGGTAATGTGTGGGTACTCCCATTGAGCAGGAGCGGACCAAATTACCCTCTCTCTGGGCCTGTTTATGGGTCCCTTTGGTAGAGGCCCTTCTGCGAGTAGAGCCTTGAGCAGGTGATTGTAGGTCTCTACTACCCCATTAACTTTTACTGCTGATATGAAGTTTTCTTCGATAGCTTTTCAATAAATTGTGGAAATTGTATATCCGACCTTAAAAGTTTCTGTCTCTTGTAGTCTCGGCCAGTTATAATGCATTGTTTCTGAAGTAGCTCAGCATGTTAAGTAGTTATAAATGAACGAGACAAAATACAGTTCTATTTACGGCGAGCAAAAATATCCTCAAAGAAGTGTTGTGTAAATATTTTGCGATATATTTAGGACATTTTATTTTTACATCTTGCACACCTTGGAAAGAGTGTGGGAACGTAACCTCGGCAGCTTCATTTACTCTGCCTTTAGAAGTTAGGTGAGAGGGGAGGTTGGTGGGGGGAGGGTGGCACCGGCAGGGTGCAAAGGTTTTAATCAGTTTCAGATGCTTTTACGCATTGCAGCCCTCGTGAGAAACAACGGCACATTCTCTCGTCACGTCCAATCCATGCTGTGGTGGCAGGACGCAGAGTGGTATCCATCCCTCAGTGCGATGCACGCTCACACACAGGTGGTCACACACGTTGTTGTTGTTGTTGCTGCTGCTCCTGGGTTCTTTCAGCTTCTAACTTCCCACTGCTGGGAAAATGCCTCTATTTTTTTCCTTCGGTCTTTTGTCAGATGCTCCTGGCTCGTAGTGGCCTCTAAACATTGTGGTTATGTCTCACTGCTGTCGCCTCCACTCTCTTCTTCCTTCCTCTGTCTTCCCCTGTCTACCTCTGTTTGCATTGTCCCGGCCTCCACTACTTCGTTCATTTCATCTCTCTTCACTTGTTCTCACGAGTCCTGCCACATTTTTGCTTATTTAATGTAACTTTAACAGCAGCATCTATTCTCTTTGCATATATTTTTTTATCCCGTTAACGATCTCACCGACTTACTCCACGTGTACACATAGGCAAACGTTGGGGTAGCAAAGTTAAGTTGCACTTGGGTTGTCACCTGTTTTGTTTTTCCCAAGATCGTCCTCCTTTTCAAGGCTAAAGTTGTCCTGGGAAATCTGTGAGTTTTCACGGAAGAAGCAAACATTTGGGGTATTTTCAGTTACACTTACAGTACTCTCTTTTATTACGTTTACCTTATGCACGATTTTTGGGTTTTGGTGCCTCCAAGGTGGCAACTCTAATTCACGTACACGCTCACACGCGCACCAACTTGCACGTGTGCACGTTTATACTCACATCAGCGGAACCACATTCGAATAAGTTTGACCCCGCTGTAGTGGACACGCACTAATTAGGGCTTGGGTCTGGAGAGAAATCCTGCAAAGATGTGAACGTCTGAACGTCACACCTTTGGCTGTGTACCATCCATTCTCTTGACTGCAATCTACTCAGAAAAAAAACTTTCCCTTCCCAAACTCGTAATAGCATAACTCTTTGCCTCTTAAAAATATATCTATATATGCATAGTGACATATATTTTACAGAGCAGCCTAGCTTGGTGGTGAGTACCACAACTATACGTTTTTAAGATGCTTCTGTTTAAAATATAATATGAATTTAAAATTCGGTGTTCATGTGTTACATTGTCTATTATGCCCCAGCTCCCAGCATGTGACGTCAGATGCCATGGCCAACAACACGCGGCACAACTCGTGAACTTGTGGGAGGGCTATGCGTTGATGTGTTGTCGACAAAATAACATCTTGCTTGTGCATTATACACACTGTATTGTGCAATCACGTGACACGCAAGGCATGATAAAAGGACCAATGCAAGCGCCACATGTGTGCCTCCTACCATATAGAGAAAAAACTTGTGTACATAATTATTATTGCATTTTAGATGTTACTCTTCTTGTTTTCAGCCTTCACACAAACACGCTTGTGTTTTTTCTCCATCGTATGGAAAATGTTATGACTGGTTTGTATGGAATCTTATTCCACAGAAAGAAAGAAAAACTGTCAAATAGAAATTAAACCAAATCAACCAACTATTGCCAACCTCCACGTGGGAACTCTGAATCGTTGAAGCATTTAACTCATGCTCGTTAAGGCTTGGGATTGGATGACCAATTACCAGCAGAAATTCAGGAGCAATTTTATTAAATCGTTCAGCCAATGGCAATGAAGGCTGTCGGGTAGCGTTTGCTCTACGTTTGTCCGGTAGAGACCGACTCAGTTTAATCTGCTTGAGTTATATGCACATGCCACATCCACTCCTAATTAACCACCCCAAGTCATTATGTCAATCCTGCATTAGTGATGCCCTGAAGTGTAAAAACACAGCAGCCTTGTGTACAACATTTTCAGCTCTCTCCTGGACACGTTAACAGGGGGGGGGGGGTGTGTGGGAGGGTTAAACTGTGGGAATAATGTGATACACCTGGTCTGACTGAAAATCTCGTGCCAGGTGTGCTCAATTTAGATTGGGTGTCTCCACAATTATAGGCGATTTCATAACGGTCCTGCTTACAATTTAGCTTGAGATCATCAGGGCTATTAGTGATAACTTGATCTGAGTCGCCCATTGCAGCAGGTGACCATCATCCGACTGGACAACTAACTCAAGCCTTCTGGCTGCAAATTAGAGAGGCATGACTTAGGTATATAATTGTCTTTCAAGATGATTGGTCTACTTCTTTGCTCCATTGAAAGGCCGCTAGGAATGTTTTTTTAAATTATTAAAATCATTGGGACCCTTTGCACAGAGTAACCCTCTAGTCTAGTATATTGCACACGTTTCCAAACAAGTACATTGCTGTAAAGCTTAATGCTGTCAAAACCTAGAATTACAGTTTCGTAGACGCCGTTTATATTCAATCTCATAGCATGGCAGTTTAAATAATGAGCAAGTTTCTTAAATCTACACACCTCTGTCCCTCAAGCAGAATAACCCCAAAGTTAGTTTGGCTGGGCACGTGTGGTAGAATGCAGTGGGGATATTCCAACCTCTGTATTGGTGTAGCTTTTCTGGCTTGATGTATGAGAATAGCTCTCAAAAGGTGCTCGTTGGGGATAAATTTGTCGAGCGGTCCTCCTCTCTTCTTCACGACATCTAACTTTGAACGTGGGAGGATAATTAGCCTAATTATGCCTCCAACGTGGGAGGTGAAACGTCACAAAGGGGACAGAGGAAGAACCCTCGACATCATTATCACAAAAAAGCAGCTCTCGAGAGAAATTCTCATTCCAATTTCTTCTAAGATGTCTCTCTAGGTAGCGTGACAAAGCAGGGTGAAATACCTTCAAGAGGGGCTCTGGACCTCATTCTCGTGGAGGCTCTTCCTCCAACAGTGGTGCGAGGATGTAATTGCAGAGCTGTACCTTGACCAAATGCTGTATTGGCTATGCAATTGATTGCTTGTTATTACAGCAATTTGTGGGCAATGGAGCAATGCAAATATTCTCACGGTGTTTAACAATTGCAAATACACTTCTGAAATTATCACAAAGGCCGCAATTACTAAACAGAACAATTACGACAGCATCTGGGTTTGTTTAAGAGACGCATTTTTGCTGTTGAAAGTGCAGAATTACTAATTTTCAGTGAGATGCTTTCTAACCCACCCTAATCATTCCACATTTTACAAAACACTTTACAAACCCTACCTATGGCAATGGACTTGAGTTCACAATGTTTAATAAGCAACATTTTATGATACCACTTTGTTGCAATAACTAGATTGCACCACTATCCCAAATTCCAACGTTTCCAGGTACTGAACTTATAAGGCAGTCTACATTAAAAAAATGTGTGGAAAAATAGGATTGAAGCCTTATCGTGAACGTTGTTACATGCAATCGCCAGTTAGGGGGACAGAGTCTCAGTGTGAATTAGGAGCCAATCAGCATCTGCAGCTGGTTCAATGTTGGAGGTGCTAAATTAAACTGGACACACGGCAGAGACCTTCTTCATAGTGTTCCTGGCTTCCAACTCTCCACAGCTGTTGCACACAACATCACAGTAGCCAGGCTAGAGTAGCAAAGCAGCCGGTCTGCACAGGGAAGGAAGCATTGCTGCCGAGCCAGCAGCTAGCCGGATCACAGCAATTGTACAGACGTATTCATGCCATACTGTACGTGAAGGAATATTATTTGGACGAATGAAAATGAGTTGGAAACCAGGAGTTTAGATAATTGAGTAAAACTCAAGGTTGAACCGCAGAGCCGTCTGCGAAGAGCCAAGCAAGAGGATGCTGGACACCCAATTATTTTAAGCTGCCTGGGCTAAACACCAGCTGTGTGTTGATCCCAGCGGCATTCCAGCAGGTCACCTAATTGCATGGCCTTGTTAACGGCACATATTTCCTCTGGAGCAAATTATATACATACTTGGCACAATGCTGAATGTGTAATGTCTTAGAAACATATGCGTTGTTTGAGTTTTATATTTTATTTTCCATTGTTTACAAAACAACACATCTGTTTTTAGAGGAGGGACATGCTTTTTGTGCCTTGTAAAGTGTCTTGTTTTTGTAATCGGAGAGAACCACCTCTTTGCAAGAGATAATCATTCAAATCTATATATTTAATTTCAGGTCGCTGTTGTGTCTGGCGGTTCCAGCACTGGACGAAAACGAAACATTCCAGATTCCATTTGACAAACATCATCATCATCATCATCATGCAAATGCCACGGGAAGGTGGTAAGGGCATCAGCAGCTTTCGTTACATCCCGATAAGGCTCCTTTAAGTGCACGTGTACGCACCAGCTCATTTTTATCAATCTGCTCATGCAGTGCATCATGGCTCCTGAAGTATGAACTAACACAGAGGGAGGCCAGACAGCAAATGGAAGATAAGGTTTCTTCCTTTTAGAATTTGTAAGCATTGGTGAACAGCCTTCAAGTTAGATGCCAGGCTGGCTAATGAGACTGAATGACAAGCATGTGGCACACGAAACAACACCGTGCCCGTGTTTGAATGATTTTTGTACCCCCGAGGCAGGATAACGAAAGTTTTTTTCGCACCGTGCTATTTCTGAAATGACTTTAGACCATATGTTGTCTGCACCCGAGCCATTCTGGCACAGAAAATCGTGTAAGCCTGGCCCTGCACAATCAACATGTCACCAGACTTCCTCCGGAATAAAATAAAGCCCCATTGAGTCTTGCTCATCGTGCTCGTTTGTTCAGTCGAACAATGTATGATTTAACGGTAGCGTAAGGTGATGATTGGAATGATAATGCAGATGACAACAACATTGGTAGTGAAGAGGAAGCTTTTCTGTAAGTCTCAAGGCACTCTTTTGGAATGATCCTGCTACCATTGTTATGTTTGGTCAATTCCAATAAAGAACGTTTGTGACGTAGTAAGGAAGCAAAAGTACCAGGATTAAAATCACACGGGTGAGATTAACTATCGGAGGTCTTCATGATAGATTCAGCAATCCATTGCTTTAATGCATTCTGTTGGTCACCTTACAGTCCACATCTACAACACTGGGCAGTTTGCAATCCAAGTTTTAACTAGGCCTGAGACTGCTTAGATTTAGATTTTATAGGATTGAGCACATTAAGAGAAACTTGCTTGTAATCTCAGTATTATTATAATTAGTAGATGAAGGGAGGACACATGTACAATTACATGTTTAGTGCTGTTACACACTTGAAATGTAGGATTAAAATATTTGTCTATGAAAATTATGGAAAACTAACTCTGTTTACATATGAATAAGGCTGTTAGCTTACTTCTGGAGATCCTCTTTACCAGGAAATAATACTGGTTGTATTTTCTCTTGTACTTTTGTTAAATCAAAAACATAACCAAGGGTTTTGGTATTTGCTTTTGCAAGTTCGGCTAACATTGTTCAGCTAACACAATCAATTTCCGTTGCTCAGAATACACACATTTGCTGGAAAACTTCCTCCTAGTGTGTCAGGCTAACCTGCTTGCATAGAAGTGTCACTCTGTCATGGAAAGGGGTCAAATTGTATTGATGTAGGTTTTCGTGGCTCGATGTATATGAATTTGTCTCAAGGGGTGGTCTTTCAGGATAGCCGTGTTGGGCGTAACTCCTCTCGTCTGATGATGCCTCCATCGTGGGAGTCGAAAGGTCATAAAAGGAGAAACATTCGACCTGGCTTTCCCGAAAGAGCATTTGTTAGGGGCAATAGTCAAATTGTCTTTCCCGCACCCACAATCTCCCTGTTTTTACTTGCAAGGTGCAGACCTGTAATTGCTTGCTCAAATGACTGCTGGCAAAAGACCATCGACTGGAGTGAGCTCGACAGAGATCTACTCTTCCACATGTATTTTACAGTCTCCTCCACACCGGCGAAATGTCCTGCAAGACGTAGGGCTAATTAACACTCTGCCCCACCACATGAGACCTGCTCATCGCATTGTGTTTTACCCATTTATGCTGCAGGGTGGACAGAGGTAGGGAGATTCCAGAGATCAAACTGGTTACCTCTGATTGGAAGTCCATTGTGCTAATCATTATGCAATGGTGCCATTGCTTATGGTATTTAAGTTTGTTTCTTTTAAAACCAAATCACTCAAAAGAGATTAGAAGGTACTTGACAGCCATTTATAAAAAGCTATTTTCTTTTGATGGCTCTTTCTGCAACCTAGCATTAACTTCCTTATACGCCATCAATTTGCAATGTTGCTTAAAGTCTAGGCTTTGGAAAGGTTATGTTAAACATGATTTCCTGCTTTAAAGTCCACAAATGCCAGTGTGGAGGATGTGCTCTATGCGTGAATAATTGTAGCCTGGTAACGCAATATATGCCCACTAAACACGAGGTGGGTGGAGTAGTATTGCAGTGGTCAGCTTGCAGAATGATGAACCTGGAGAACTGAGTTTGATGCATGGCAATGGTGAGTGTAACTGGCAAGTTATGCCTGAACTAATGCTGCCACACCTTCATTATTCCAAACGGGTTAGCATGATGAAGTATGGTTAAACCACCTCTTTGGCCGGTATGGCATGTGTCATAGATTTGGGATGATATTTTCCATGCTCGCACACTTTTACAGATACAAACATATGCACATCCGAAATGGACTGGGCGTACACACCCACACCGCATGACATTTCTCCAAAATAAATTAATAATGCATAAACGGACGGCACGAATGCATGTACACACAAACATAAAGACAAAAGATGGTGTATGAAGACAAGTGGTGGCCCCAGGCAGGGAGCCACCCAAATGACAATTGAAGTTGTCGGGGAGTGAAGTGTATACGTGGCAAATTGTGCCACATCATAATAGTTCGGGATTAGCTGCCTGTGCAAACACCAAATTAAGGAGGGTGAAAAGTCAATAATTGCCAACTCACATGTCAAGAGATCATTGGGTTGTTGACGACAGAAGCTAAGGTGCGCTGGTTGCAACCAGTGGAGGCACGTAAGATGAGATCATGTGTTCATGAACTGAGAGTTGAGGATACTTGGACAAGACTGGTCGAAACTGGAATGGTTGTCTGGGACAAATGTAAGCGGTCACAGAAAAACATAGGGGGAAAGACACCAGGAGGAGACACTGGGAGGAGAAACTGGGAGGGAACACCCAGGAGGGACAGGAGCAAACACCAGGAAGAGGCCACATTGAGATGGCGTAATGACGGCGAAGCAGTAATAGTCTAAGGCCTCTAAGCTCAGCAGAGTGCATGTTACAAGTCAATAGAAAGCTCCTGTAAGGAGATTTATTGGCAAAATCACGTGCGTACACGCGTGGCTCAGCAATCCTGTCGGGTAAATGGCAGACAATCTACTACCCGAGACGGTGAGGGGTGTCTCAAGATCGATTGTGAGAGCGGCAGCAGCCCTGAAGAGGCAGCGCAAGCTAGCAGCAGACCGAGCTTGAATTGGGTGAGTGGCACTGGATTGGAAAAAACGTCCACAAGGGCTGCTGTAAGTGTGACTCACACGGCTGCAGCAGTGGTGTGTGAAAGAGTGGCTGTTGTCTCATCGAGACATCAGGTAGCCCTGGGGACAGTTACAGAAAGCAGAACTCGGCACCGCCTGAGACACAGCGTGGAGAGCCGTGGGGCTCAGCACGAGGAGACGTAAACAAGGGGAAGCAAAAGGTTGTGGAGAAGCGTAATGCCACTAGCTATGCAAGCGGCTATGCAGTAACCCTAGAGCGCTAGCGATTGTGCCTAGCCGAGACTCCTCATTTTTCAACATCAGGAGTGCTGCATCACTGCTCTGCCAGGCGCAGATTCAGCCCCGGCAATTGCAGACTCCACAGTCCCAGGCCAAGACCCCACCAGGTCGTGTAAGCACACGCTCAGACACATTGACATGTGAGGACTGGTGCTAGGTGTACACAGACTCCGGCACATACATAGTTACACACTCACGTGTAGATGTACGGGTTGTTGGGTAATAAGGTGGAGGTGGGTAAAATATAGATGGTAAACCTAAGGTTCATAGGTGGTTTATTCATACGGTCGGACATTACGCAGGAAGCTACGGAGCATACTATTTTGACGACGAAAGTTGTGAAACTGGTTCACGAGGGTTATTATATTGACAATTTGCTACCACACTTGTTTTGTATCGTTGGTTGACTCTTTCGCTCTGAAACCATGCTACTTCCCTCTACAGCCGGCCTCAATCGAGCTCCTGGGGTGAGCAAACCCTTGTGATCTGACCAAACCTCTTCCTCTATATTGCGCACTCTTGCCCATACATGAACCTGTACGAATGGACGCGGTGGCGTCCATTGTAGTAGCATCAGTAGCAGCAGACTACCCTCCAGCATGAAGCACGTTTCTGTTTGTGTAGGAAATGACAGCATGTATGAAGGCGTATCTCATGTTGTGCCTGCCTGGGCACATTACTCCCAGCAGTATAGATATGTGCAGGTCAATTTCACTGTGGATGTTGCATTGTGGACGGCATGGTTGCCCAGTGGGTAGCGCTGTTGCTTCACAGCAAGAAGCTCCCGGGTTCGAATCTCGGCTCTGGTGCTTTTCCGTGTGGAGTTTGCATGTTCTCCCCGTGTTCGTGTGGGTTTTCACCGGGTACTCTGTTTTCTTCCCACAGTGCAAACACATGCTGCTGCATAAGTTAATTGGCTTGCAGTGCCCGGTGATGGACTGGCGTCCCATCGTGGGTATATCCCTGCCTTGCGCCCTGTGTTTGTCGGGATAGGCTCTGGCTCACCGTGACCCTGTACAGGACTAAGCGTTTTCTGACAATGAGATGAGATAAGACGGTGCATTGTGACACGTAGAATGATGAATATGGCAACAATGTAAATGCAGATGAACCTTCCCATCATGGTGTCTCTCATCCTGCTATTTGTGAGCCCGTTGTCATTACCGTTATTGATAGCTAGCGTCATCACCGCTATTGTCCCTCCTTTTGAGGGAACGTTGATGTCATGAGACATTATCCACCGGCTGTTGCTTAGCCTCTTTTCATTGTGAAGCTTTGGGTTCTTTTTTCACTTAGCAGGATTCCACACGCTTCCAATGGACAACTGCCGTAGTCATGCTGGAGCGACTCGTAAAGCTTTCTATAATAAATCAAAAGCGGAAACATTAGAAGTGAAACCGTACACCTTGGAAAAACATTTCTTCAAAGGAGAAATAGTCTGATGCGTTGCCCTGTCTGTCATCTTTGTGCATTTGTGCGGGGTTTGTCAAGGACACAACATGACATTGGCCTTGCCTTCTGGCCAGTGTTTCAATACGTCCATTTGAGCTCGTTGATTAATCAAGTGACAGACGAGTTATGGCTGGTGTGTCGGGGGTTAGAGATTAAAAGTTCTTGTTTAGATTTAACTTAGAGAAATCCTCTTAACCGGCTCTCTGTAGGCGATGTAGGTGAAAAAAATAAGTGTAACATTTGTAGCTAAAACAAGAATTGAATCATCAAATCCCTGGAGCGAAATAAAGCCTCGTTTGCTTCTATAGACGGATAGTCGTCAGTTTTCAGTCACATCAGAAAGAAAAGGAAATATGTGGGATATTTTACTGATCTATTGAAGCTGTCCTAATTAATGTGAGGCCACCTGGACGTGGGGAATTGTGGTATTAATTCGTACAGGTTTATTTTGGTTGGCACAGTGTGTTTTTCGTGATATACTATACCGTGTAGATTAGTCATGCATAGTTGTTTATGGGAGACGTGATCTTCTTCTACAAAAATATTTGAGGTCACGTACAGGAACGGAAAATAAAATAGGTTTTGTTGAATTTAAATTAAAGTTATAGACGGCAAAGGTAAACATTTATTCTAGTGGAAGGCAGGATGGTATGCGTGGCGCTGTGCCATACCACTATAGTACCATAATCACGCCCCTTCACAGGGATGGCTAATGGTTTTTAATTGATATTGCACACTACACCTGAAGTGTTTCCCTTTCGTAGACGTTGCAGATTTTGGCCACTGAGAGTTAATTAAACGATGATAGAATTAGATTGAACATTTATTGTTATTAAACCATACCTGTAATAATATTATAAGTAGTAATTGGTATTTAATTGCAATTTTACTGGTGCTGGGCTGCACGGTGGTGTGGCGGGTAGCGCTGTCCCCTCATAGTAAGAAGGACCCGTCTTAGATTCTCGGCTCGGGTGCTTTTCTGTGTGGAGTTTGCGTGTTCTCCCTGTGGATTTATGCCGGGAAATCAGGTTTCCTCAAACCGTCAAAAGACACGCTGCTGCCTAGGTTAATTGGCCTACTGAGTAAATTACCCCAATATTTGTACCGTGCGATGTGCTTATGTCACATCCTGGTATTCCTCCACATTGCACCCTCTGTCGGCTGGGATAGGCTACGCCCCCCTATGACCCTATACAGGATTAAGCGGTTATTGATAATAAATAGGGCGGCACGGTGGCCCAGTGGTTAGCGCTGACGCCTCACAGCAAGAAGGTCCCGGGTTCGAATCTCTCGGCTCGGGTGCCTTTCTGTGTGGAGTTTGCATGCTCTCCCCGTGTCCGCATGGGTTTTGGCCGGGTACTCCGGTTTCCTCCCATAGTCCAAAAGCATGCTCGTGGATAGGTTGATTGGCTCGCAGACTAAAAAAAATTGTCCCGCAATGCCCGGCGATGGACTGGTGTCCCGTCGTCGGGTGTATTCCTGCCTTACGCCCTGTGTTTCCGGGATAGGCTCCGGCTCACCGT
>JAZEWT010000009.1:8851906-8885716 GCA_036362905.1 Mordacia mordax | reverse complement strand
ACAGTCCAAAAGCATGCTCCTGGATAGGTTGATTGGCTCGCAGACTAAAATTGTCCCGCAATGCCCGGCGATGGACTGGCGTCCCGTCATCGGGTGTATTCTTGCCTTACGCCCTGTGTTTCCGGGATAGGCTCCAGCTCACCGTGACCCTATATAGGATTAAGCGGTTTCAGATAATGAGATGAGATGTTTACACGTGCAATGTCTACAATGTATAGCGTTTTCACTCTGGCAACGATTTATAATGCTGTGGACCAAGAGCGTAAGTGATGTATTTTTACACAAAAAATGCATCCGGAAAAGCTTTTATTTTTTATAAATCTCGCTCGCAGTCAAGTGGCGAATGCGGTGGTGCGTTTGCTACTGGTGCGACTTGGCAAGCGGTGGTGTAGCAGTTAGCACGCTGCACTAAAAACCTGGCGACTCGAGTTTAATTTGCGCTAATGGTCAACACGAACGACGATTATTTTAACGGGTCGCATGCTTTTCTCCTGTGTCAACTTGGCCTTAAATGAATACCTCATGCAATGTGCAAACATCTAGACTCTAGAGAGACATGCAGCTGAAGGTCCCAAGGTACTGCAAGAAAAAGAAGAGAGGTGGAGGGGTGCAGCCACACTGCCAGCCATTGCCAACCTGCCAAATACTGCATCCTATATATTGTGATAGGATCGGCAAATTCATTCACGTTCGTGTTTTTCTTGCGGGAGGAAACTGGAGAATCCAGAACTGTGCGAGAGCTCACAAACGCCGTACAGAAAGGTCCCCGAAGGATGGGCAATTTAACCGCCTCGGGCAGAAGCTTACTTCCGCGAGGAGTGGATGTTATCACTACATATCTACCCTGCCTGTGAGTGCTATATAGGGGATCTTTGTCTTTGGCGCGGTGTGGGCTGCACGGTGCTGGTGATCCGGGCGTGCGGCTCGCCGCTGAGCGCTGCTCTCCGCTGGCCGCAGCTGCGGTGCAGCCCGTCGAGGTCACCGCGAGGCGAGGTCAAGCAGCGTGCGTGTCATCCGTTATTTCACAAGCTGCAACTGTTATTGCAGCTTGGATTGTGGGGACTATTATATGACCTTTCAGGAAAAAACAACTTAATTAAGATTAAGTGCTTTAATTAGATGGCCAGGATGGTTAGTAGTAGCAACAATAATAATACAAGTTGTGTAGTGTTTGTTCCTGGCTCTTTGCAGCTTGTGACCACAAAAGACATGTACCGTGCTTGATGATGGCAATGAAAAAAACGTTTATTGTGACTTTGCTTTTGTACCTTCTAGTGTTAAAGTGTGCAATATTACAGTGAACTACAAAGCGTAAAGGTATGCTTGATGTACACAGAGGCACACATTGCAACAGTATTAGTGACTGTACAGCACTGATGAGTCCTAATAATGACAAAACTGGTCTACAGTTGTCTTTCTGCTGCCTCACCGTGGGCTAGCCACATTTTCTGAATGTATTAATAGACACGTAAAACACAATGATCACAATTGTTGGCCTACTCTTCCACACTGGCTAGGCATCTTGTAAGAGGCTCTTCCTCATGTGACTCACCAGTCAACTAACTATATAAATTATAGAACTTAAATCATTGGGTATGGTCATCTGTTCTATAGATGATGCAACTGTACTGGTGTAGGCTTTCACAGCTCGTTGCATGATGATTACTTCCAAAAGCTGCTCTCTCGGGATCGCCATGTTGAGCACTCCACAAGAAATGAGAATAAAACTCCGCCAAACGTGGCAGCCAGCTGTACAATTAACAATAAACGGCCCTAAAAATAACTACAGATAACAGTAGAAATAAGACCCTGTGCAGATATCAACTTGACGACATTGGTAAGTGACTTTACCACATACACCGGCAGGCATTCATGAGATGTAAATTCAATCTATGATAAAGTAGGGGTGGGGTCGGATTAAGTTAATTTAGATTTAAATATTGCGAGAAAGCCAATCGCAAGGGAGTAGTGAGGAGCCCAGAAAGAGACGGGACTTGACGAGCTATATAAACCCGCACAGTCACACTTACCACTTAGTCACAGACACCTGAGGATGCCTCCAACGTGCGAGGCAAAACGTGGTGAAGGAGAGAGGAGGAGTAATTGACACGGTTGCCCGGAAAATCAGCTTTTGTAAGCAATCATCAGATAATTTAACTTATAATTAGATAGGAGAGCAGCTCTCAGAAGATAAAAAAACCCTGCAATGTAAAACCTCACACGGTAGGTTCTATATATCGTTGATGTCTGAAACATTTCTTGGTCAAAGAGGTGTCTCCCATTCATTCTCTTTTGGGCCAAACTTCTGACAAGTCTAACCGATTCATGCTCGAGGGATTTTGGGATGCACTTCCTGTGCTTCTGAAATCAACCTTTAGTTGTGTTACCTTACCCAAATTCAATCATTTTTCATCCTATGCATCATCACACAAACACAAATATGTACTTTTGTACATAATCCACATAAAACACTATACTACATGAGGCATCGTCATATCTGTTTGAAGAAAACATAAATAACAACGTTTCGCTCCTTTCAAATTTCTTTTCCTATTGTGAAAAATTGGGAATGGTGGTGTACTGGTTTTATCACTGCACAGTGAACCGAGTGACACGAGTTTGATTTTCAGCTGCGGTTAATTAACACTAACAGAGAACTCGGCCAACATGTGATATTGTTACAGGCATGTAACACGTTAATCTGACGTCATAATAAAGGTGGAAGAGCATTGAAGAGCGTTGATGCTAGTGCAAAAGTGGGAATTCAAATTAGAAATAGTGTTAACGTTTTAGAAGCGTAATCAATAAGTCGTATAACCCTGAAATAAAACATTGAAGCCTTGGTGTTGTGCAGGTGCAATTTGCGCTCATGAAGGATTTGACCTCCTGTTCCCTTACTGTGCATATACAAATATACATACTTGCACCATTATATATTTAACGGTTGATTGTTGACGGTAAGTGACATCTGAACTGGTTCTGAGACATCTTTAACCAATCGGCACTGAGCAGTGTGGTGAAGTTTGGTCAAACATCCCGCTATGTGTGGAAACGACTTCAGCCAGGAGTGAATTTACAACCAGGATGTGAGCGATTGTTTTTAATTTTGTTATAAAGTTATAGGAAAAATATGCATTTGTAAATGTAATAACGTGTCTTGTTTCTCAATAAAATATGTTTTTACCATTAATCATGCAGCGGGTATAGCGGATACATATAACGCGGTACAGTTAATTTGGAGAAAAACTTGGAACAAA
The DNA here is from genome assembly GCA_036362905.1 of Mordacia mordax. Taxonomy (NCBI): domain Eukaryota; kingdom Metazoa; phylum Chordata; class Hyperoartia; order Petromyzontiformes; family Petromyzontidae; genus Mordacia; species Mordacia mordax. Next base: position 8,882,459 of record JAZEWT010000009.1, on the reverse strand, counting down.
GCAGCCTGACATTAGGTTTTTTGAGAGAACCAGGTGGGCAAAGCTTTGCAAAATGTCAGAATTCCATGCAATATGTCACAATGCTGATGAAATGCCTGAAGGTAATTGATTTATATTTGAGCAGCACCCCTGCGCATACCCGCCACTAATCTGGTTGTGTTTTGTCATAAGCTGTACATTATGGGAAGTTTTTGGTGGCGTTGCCCTTTATGAAGCGCCACCACAATTTTTTTTACTTACCATTCTCGTGACAACACTTTGAAATTAAAATATGTTTCATCCAACAGAACAGTGATGGAAACCAGGATTTGGCATCGTCTTGTGAAAAATATATAATAAAAAATAGTTTCAATATTTTACATAGACTATTACTTTTTCCAGGCGAGCCACCAACAATTTTCCACCATTTTGTACGGACGCTTACAGTGTTTTCGGTGCATTCTTTTGTTAGGTAGTGGCTTTTTGTATGCTGGCAATTTCCATTGCTACGATTTCAGACATAAAGCAGAACTTTTTTTCATAACTATTATACCTATTAATATACAGATGTGGTTATGATAAACGCATCACAGAGCCCTGACGCTGCATTGTGATTGCTTGCAAAAGAGCCAATCGTGACATAAGGCAGCGCTGGTGAAGTTGGGAAGTACATTGGCTAAAATATCGCATCGCACACGTCTGTCCTGGGCACTACTGCACTGCACGTCGTTATGTGTGCTGTCTGCCTGCTTTGCTCGGACATCATCACGTGTCCATTATTAAGAAGCCCCTTTGCTTTGTCCTTGGCTTAAAGGTCAGCGGAAACAAAAAGCTGTGATAATTTTTGGTCAGGCTAAGAGGGCGGCTCAATGATGTGCTGGGCATCTCCCGCAGTGTGACTTGCGTAGCCGGTCATGTGATGTTGGCTACTCTGCTCAAAATGATTGAAGCAGGCGTATGGAGGTCCCAAGAGCCCATGAGCTCACTGCAAAACAATATGTACTGCTATACATTAGTTGCATTAGCATGGAAACAATAACAAAAGCAATTTCTGTGGCTCGCAAACTGCAGGTCCAGTACACCTAAAGCTTGCAGCGAAATGCCAAGAAAATGAAAAAACTGGCTCTTTCATGTAAGCAATGTGCTACACTCTGGACACGAAGATTAAACATTAAATTAAATTGAGGTTTGTTTTTTCGGAGATCAAAGCGATAAATAGAGCATTGCATCGAGGGTCTGTGTTCGAATCTGGGTTTCAGACATTTGTGATTAAGCTCAGTTATTATTAAGTGTAGTTCGTTGATTGTCACTGGGCAGTAAACCGCTTTTGAAAGCAATTCTTAATTAACTAATAATTGGAATTTGTACCTTATTTGAATGCATTTCTGCTCAGAGAATTTTAAAAACTGACTTGACTGTCACGTGATCAACATCTCTCTCTGGAGGAGTGTGTGTGGGAAGGAGCCAAATCCTAATGTGGATAAGAGATTGCTGTGCAAAGATTTCAGCTGCAGATTTGTGATCTCTTCGTTTGCCCACCATATTGTAATACGAAAGTCTCTTCTGCGAGAGACCTTAAAGTGTTCTTTATCTCATGACCTTTCATGAACAGTATAATTGGGATAAAATTGCGGAAAGGACAAACACTACAAGAAATCCATCCATTGCAAATGCAACTCTTACTGATGAATGCAGCAGTGAATTATTGTATGATACCTTGTCTGCAAGATTTTGGGAAATGTGAAGCGTTTTGCAAACTCTTATGGGTAAAAATATGCACAATAACTACAAAGTGCAAAATATCTGAGCATAGTATAGGTTTTAAGCTTTGTGCACTAGTATGTACAATAAAAAAGTGGTAAAATAATCCGGTACTTTTTTTCCTTTGCTTTGTTACTCAGACCATGATCGATGCATACTGGTACATTCTTTGTTTGTTTTTGTTGATTAATTTCCTCTCAGCCAATCTGTTTTTAGTTAGCTGCTAAGTTGACTAGAGTCACCCTTCCCTGTTTTTAAAAGCTTTGCTAACTTCCTCTATCCATCTTTCGCTTGCTTTCCCTCTTGGCCAATTTCCTAACATCTATGACCCTTGTAACCTGCCCTGTAAGCCTTCGTTCTTGCGTTTTATTCTATTGTCACACATCTTTGTTTTTATTCGGTCTATATCCTGAGCTCTGTTTGCTGAGAACCATGATTACATCCTAATATCGTCATCATTTATCATTACTCTTTTGATTCAACATCAGTCACCGAGGTTCCAATAACTGTGCTACTTAGTGAAAGAGAACTCCAGGAATTTCGATGCCGTAGTATTTGCGTTGCTGCAGGTTTGGGTTTGTTCGCTGCAGCTTTCTTAGCTGCAGCTAACAAAGATAACGATGCCGCTTGCTGCCGCCCTAGTGCTGTGCTCTCACCAGCGTAGTTATCAAGGGAAGCAGCATTGGCTTTAAGCGCTGAGAGTGAATCCACTGCCAGAAATTTTGTTAGTTATTTATGCGTGTATCAATGTGAGTCTGTGGGTCTCTGTGTGAGTTTCTGGTTATCCGTTAGAGTCTGTAGATATCTGTGTGAGGCAACGAGTCCCTTTGTAGCGGTATTCACACGAGCTTATTGCTCTCTTCTTGAGTGACTGTGTAAGTGATATGGGTCTCTTAGATCTCTGTCTAAGAATTGGCTGATGATTAAACCATTGCAACTGTCTCGCCCATGAGCATGAGTGGAATTTGCCAGCGTTACCAACTGTATTACTGTTTTTGTTATTATTCTAGCATGTTATGGAATCTCAATGAGTCTGTATGTGAATTTATGGGTCTTTATATACGTATCTAGGTCCCTGAACTGACGGAGGTTTTCACTCAATCACAAATACTTCGTCACAGAACCCCTGAAACTATATCCAACGTGGGAGGCAAAACGTCGCGAAAGAGAGGAGTATTCGCCATGCCTATCGCTAAAGAACAGCATTGGCAGGCAATCATGTAGGTCGTTGCCAGTGAATTTACAATTTATCAATAAGTCCACCTAAGATTAAGTAAAATATAGCCTGCAATTGTTTGCTCCTCAACCCGATATCACAATAGTTCCAAAAAGCGACTCACTGTTGGCAAATCCCAAGCGCACTGGTAAAGGCTTCTTGTAAGTGTCCACCCCCTGCTTCGTATCTGCTCACCACTGGATCATCTTATTGTTAAACATAAGTCAAACAAAAGATCACCCATAACGCATTAACAAACTGTAGGGTCAATAGCCATTAGCGAGCACCGATGAAGTTCCAATACGGCACACGAGAGAGTGGGTGGTCAGTGCCACACCCAGCCACCTTAGTGGCAATGATTACACACCGCACTTGGTACTCATTTGAGACTGAGTCGACTTAGGGGAGGCCCAGCACTGGTTTATAAAATCGTCAGTTGTTTGGCCGTGGGCGGGAATCGATCTCAGGTTGCAGGTTTGTAGCCCAGTATGCTGACCACTGAGCCAAAACTACCCATGGCACTCAGACATTTTCAATACGGTTAGTTTATTTATGCGCATATTATTGCGATGTTTAAGTTTATTTGCCCTTTAGTTGTATGTTTTTGTTATGTTTGTAATTTCGGAAGTTTGTTGTGTTGCAAGAATCCCATATCTAGAGCTTACAAGCTCACTAGGTACATTCTGCTGTAGTAATACAAATTAATATTTTTTGATCTATCTTCACAGACGCACAAGTACAAAAATCCATCGCATCCAAGTTTCCACAAGATGCAAGAATTGCAAACTGAGGCTTGGGATGTAAGACGTGTGTGCGTATATCTTTCCCATACCGTGTAAACCCATTTCGTGAGATCTAAGGCATACAATCGCTGTGGTTTGACTGGTCGGTGTGATGAGGGTTTGGGTTTGTGAGAGGGTTTGATGGGATGGGGGGAAGGGTGTTTGTGGGAACATGCCAGCTGCAAGTAGAGGTCTGCTGGAAATGTGTCTGACATTTGGGTTCTGATAAATACAAACTCAGGCGATGCCTAGAACTTGGCTAAGCAATCTCTTGTCATTCCACTATTCTTTCTCACCTCCTATCTTTCCTGTGCAATTATTGGGAGGTACTGTACCAGTCAAATTAAGTTTGAGCTCTTTTTAATATCTTCTATTTTGCCTAAATAATGTGCCGTTTACAGTGTGGCCGGGTTTAAAATAATCACGGTTTAAAAAATCTGACGGCACAAAAGCACTTGTCCAAGCGTATGAAAGCCATCTGTAGAATGTTGTCACCGTTTCTTTTTCAATGTATTTTTACAAAAAAAATGGTATTACAAGTGATTTAACAATCTTTACGAATATTTTGTTTTTCCCTTAAAGGGTGCAGAGTGGTGGTGAGGCAGCGGAAAATATAAGCGCACAATGTGTGATGAGATTTAAAGATTGGTACCCTGTGGCGATACGCATGTTTCCCATGTCTTATTTCAGCGATGCATCACAGCACTAAAAATGTGGCATTGACCGTCAAACCAGATGTGTACACTGCTGACTTAGCGATGTCACTGTTTTCTCACGTCTTCCGATACTTTAATCGCCTCCTCTACCCCTTTTCCAATTCTACGACGGTTCTCCACCCAGCTCGCGTCCCCGTAGGTTCAAATCGTAAAGATTGTGCGTGTGTCTTAATTCATTGCAGTGTCCATGGAGACCACTGTTGTGGAGAAACCACCCTCATGCTGTGCTGGGAAGGGGTTCGCTGTAGGTGTCCAGGTCATGGCCCTCGGCGTTTATTTGTCAGTGCGTGTGTATTTGCGCGTGTGTGTGAGCATCTGGGAGCATATGCAGGGCTGTGCATGTTTGACCTTGGGGGCGATGTCACGAGTTGCTGCAGTGACATTGGGGATAATTGCAACTGTTGTTGTTTCTGCTGCTCCCGCTGCCAATGTTTGGTGCTTAAACGATCCCCGCGTGTCAGAGCGGCGCGCTTGCGATTCTGTTCCGTACAACACACGCTCGTCACCCGCATGCAAGTCGAATATACATCTCGCAGCTGTAATGTTTTCTCGCATGTGTAGAACGTCAAGGGGTTCAAGGCAGAGTTTACGGTGCGGCCCTGAAATTCCTTGCTCATGCCACTACTGCCAGAGGGGCCTCTACTTAATAATGTAGTCGCAATTTATAATGGGTATAGTATTCTATCAGCGTTAACGGTATGTGAAGATAGAACGACTCGCAGGTGCAAGGAAACCACAAGAGAGACGACCACTGGGTTAACGGTGCGAACGTTTGCCAGATACCGTGTCCTGTACATTATGATGCTATCGGCCAGTCAATGAGTATTTTTTGTTATTATGGGAGGAAGCCCACGCACAACAGGGGGGGGGGGGACATACAAACGTCACACGGAAACGCGCGCGGTGCGGGAATCGAACCGCCTCAGGCAGGACCTCCTTTGTGATGCGCGAATGTTACCGCTGCGCCACCCTGCCGTCAACTTGAACGAGCCCGAGTCGACACATCCACACGATATTTCTTGCCACTCTTTCATACTGTGTACCATGTCTACAACATAAAATGTAATTACATACAGAAGCGCTGTTAATTGACGTAATGTTACGTACGTAAAAGATTTATGCTTTAATTACACCGTTGTGGTGGGCATAGTCATTGTTATTGAAGTAAGTGATCAGTCCACAACATGACTGCAGTTAATAACAAAAAAATACAATATATTAAATTTTAACCCACACATATTCATTCAATCCCAAAGGTATTCCAATAGGGAATGATTTAGGGGGTGCGATGAAACCGCAAAGAAGGTGGGGGGAAACTAGCCACGAGGTCACCCGGCACTAACATTTGCCAAACACTGCATCCTATATATTACGACGTTATTGGCCAATTAAATAATGAGTGTGTTTTTTTTCGCTGTGGGCACAAACCAGAAGGAAATATACGCAGAACAAGGGGAGAACACGCAAACTCCACACATAAAGGTGCCCGAGGTGGGACTCGAACTGGATCAGGCAGGACATTTTTTGTGAGGCCCCGGTGTTACCACTGCTCCACCCTGCCACGTAACCATCTATCGCATAATATAACATTGTCTGTGCCACTAAGTCGCATGCAATATCACCAGCATCCACTAAGTCTCCCCACAGGCTTTTGAATTACTTAATAACCTTGATATATACATTCACACTTTTAGTGCTACAAATACACCTTGCCATATGAAAGACAGAATTGACTCGACTATATTTTTATGCAAATGTAAAGAAGGCTGAATTAATATACAGTGATTTGCATAAAAAAGTAACACCCGTAATCTTCTCATCTCATTGTCTGAAACCGCTTAGTCCTATACAGGGTCAGGGTGAAGCCGGAGCCTATCCCGGCAGACACAGGGCGCAAGGCAAGGATATACCGACGATGGGACGCCAGTCCATCGCCGGGGACTGCGGGGCAATTTAGCCTGCGAGCCAATCAACTTATGTAGCAGCATGCTTTTTGGACTATGGGAGGAAACCGGAGTGCCCAGCGAAAACCCACGCGGACACGGGGAGAGCATGCAAACTCCACACAGAAAGGAACCCGAGCCGAGAGATTCGAATCCGGGACCTTCTTGCTGTGAGGTGACAGCGCTAACCACCGTGCCGCCCACCCGTAATCTTAGCACAGCCAATTAGCAAAATTCTACGTCTGTGAATTAAAATTAGATACAGAGATTATGACAAATTTACGATCCACCGCTGGGTAAGGGCAGCCCAACGTTCTGTCGCTTCCAGAAGTTTGTTTGACCGTATTTCATCACGCTTGTTCAGTGCCGTACTACTTGGTGAGATTCGAAGCATGTCTTTGCAAGTCATTAATAAGGCGAGATGACGATTTTGTCAGGTAGACGCTGGGTCTGTGAAAATATTTGAGAATTCTATGTTTTAGAAAATTTGCTCGGCTGACTAAGGCAAACATTGCATGCACTCTTATTCATCCATCCTCCTCACAGGCCGTTGTGTTTGAGGAGTCAATTTGGAAGGTAACTTTACTATTTAGTGCTCCCCTCTCGGATGTCTGTTTAAGTGACCCCAAATTTCACCTCTGACCTCAAGTGTTGGTTTTCACGATAAAGCATCAGCATTCCCACCATAAATTTGACGTTTTGTCTCATAAACGGAGTACTGAAAATAAATACACTGTATAAGCAAGTGTGGTTTAATTGTTGACTCTTATTGAATCATTATAGAAATGTGCCAAGGTTCTTCGGGTCAGGCAATTTGTCACTTATAATGCTCGATATTTAATACCCGGCAATAAGTAAATCATTTGCCTCAATTGCTATAATTGTCACAGAATTAACAATCATATTAACTTGAATTTGAAAGAATTCTTCAAAGAGCACTCTGCCTTGAGTATAATTTGATTGCACGTGTAAATGAACAACGGGAAAAAAGAGTCGGCCAAGGCACAATTATGGCGTGTGTGTGTGTGCATGTGCAGCTCTCTTTGATGTATTTTCGGGTTGTACAGGGTGCTGTTCAGCATCACGTCAAATGATTTGCTCCACATGCTTGGAGCTGCTCTGCAGTGTAGGACGTTTATGTCTGCGATTGCTGCAGAGTTGATCTATTTCTAATAGGGCTAGGCATGCGTCAGGTTACCGATCATATCGTGGTGTCTCATTGGTTGACAGCCTTTGTGGTGTCACATCCAGCCCACTAGATGGAGTATTTTATTTATCTATTATATATTCATTGTATACTCATTTATGGTCGTGTGACGTAACAACGTTGCAGGCTGTTCTCTCGGCTCGGAGCTGATCGCTTTCTAACTTTCTAGCGATCAGCCCAGATCTGAGCAAATCCTGTTTCAAATACCCGTACACAAGGTGTGAGTAGATTGTCAAGTCGCGTGATTTGTAGGAAAATTAGGGTATTTCCATTTCTTTCAAGGCGTTTGGCCAGGGTGAAAGTGGGGCACACTTGTAACCTCTCTTGTAGAGGCCCTTTCCGCCAGCACTGGTGTGAGGCAGTAATTGCAGGTCTGCACTTTCACCAGTTTCAGATAGCCACAGTAATTTGCAGTAGTTTTTGTGACATTTTTACGGTCACATTCGGTAGAAAAACACTCTTGAGAAGAATGGCAATTCAAAGACTCGGACCTTTTGTTCGTATGCCCAAGTGTGCGCATTTGTTCTCATTGTTCCATAATATTTAACGCCAGTCGCTGAAAAGCTTCGTTAAGTGAACCCTGGGTTCTTAATGCTGAAAGGATGTCAAGAGTTTCAGCATCTGGGTGAGTTAGCTGTAGTTAATAGGGTACTTGTGCACAGTAAATGCCGTGCCAGCTTCCTGTGAGGTTTTTATTTCAGCTCTGCTCTGACGAGACAAACCTCTTTCCTGTGTGTCGGGAAAAGCAGAGAAGTAAAGAAAATAGCAAACTAAAGTTGTCAGCAGCCACATGGTGGGATCCACTTTCCATTCGGCATTTTTCGAGTTTTCCCAGCCTCTGACCACTCATTGCCGAGCTTTCTCTGGAAGTATTTTTTCACCATAAGTATACCACACTTCAAGAATCGCAGTCCACGTGTGAGTCCAGTATCTAAAGCAGGTATTATTATTAATTATAATTTAGCAGATGCCCTTATCCAGGGCGACTTACATCATCATAGAGGTGTTAGAAAACTACAGAGGCGAGGTGAAGGTAGCCATGCATGCAGCCGGCGCCAACATTTGCCAGACACTGTATTATATTATGATGTTATCGGCCAATTAATGAATGAGTTATTTTTAGGTGTGAGAGGAAAACAAAGTATCCGGATGAAACTCACGCAGAACAGGGCGAGAACACGCAAACTCCACACAGAAAGGCTCCCTATGCATTTTCGCCATTATGGTTGGAAAAAAACCCCGATTCAGATCGTTTTACTATCGATACAGTGAATTAGAATCCATCTGATCCCCGTGTTAAAATGATCACTATGTGATACCCCGTAGTGATTATTTCCTATTCTTATGCCTGGGACAAATCACTTTCTGTCGGAAACGTGCTGCTGATTTCCTGCCAGATATATTCAGACATTCAGTGGTAACTAGTTTATGCCATATTAGATGCTTGATGATGCGCTGATGGTGAGTTGTATGACTCATATCATGCATATTGTGAGCACTCTATCTTAATAGCGTTATACAAGCTAAGGAGGAAAAATGTGCAAATGTTAGAAAGAAGACCATTCCATGCCACAGGTGTAAGGCATGTATGGCGGTCCTTTCCGCCCTGATTGGGACACCTGGTTAATAATCCACTTACCCGCGCACAGGTGGATGATTGACCACTCACCTGTGCACGGGTTCCCAATCAGGGCAGTTGCGCCGCCTATATAAACCGGCTCCCGCCCTGGCAGCGGGGCCGGATCAGTTCCATCTTGCCTCCGCGTACTGCCGCCGCGTACAGCTGTTTCGCTATCTCTGCGCTATCGTGCTGCCACCGTGATATGGTCCGGCCGCGTACTGCTCCGCGCTTGTGTACAGCTGTCTCGCTATCGCAGTCTGCGTACTGTCGCCCGGCCGCGTACTGTGTCGCGTTATCATTCGCCCACGCACTGCTGTCCCGCTATCGTCTGCCCGCACACTGCTGTCGCTTGGCGTTCGTAATACAGAGTTGGTTGTGGTTGCCTGTCTCCTACTGTCGACGCCGCACAAGTGGGTCCTCCCCTTCGTCGCATTGCTGACCCCTAACGGGACTAGTAATACAGAAAGTATAATCGCCAAACCTTCGTATTTGTGGACCTGTTGGTCTGCTGACCACAATACATAATTCTGATCCTAGCGTGGCGTTTCTCACTTATGCCAGCTGCTAGAATGCAAAGTTTGCTAATAAAGCGCTGGTGCCATCTGACATAATGTCTTGAGTGTCACGCCAGCTTATACGTGATCCTTTTTGGACAGCGAGGCAGATGAAGATGGTGCCAGAGGACACCAGTGATGTGCATGTATCATGGTAACCCAAAGGTCATCTGCACTGCCGAATTAACAATGGACTGTAGTTGGTTGTGTCCACAGCAGACTTGCCCAGAGGCCATTACAGTAGTTCATTTGTGAGATGGGAAATGTTCACAAGGGATCTTGCAACCTCCGACGGCCAACTCATGCTTTGATCTAGCCCAGATGAGAAGTCGGAATGGGCATTCTGGCTGATCTGAAACGTCAGTGACAAGTCGTCGGTGATGTGGATGCTGAGCAATCTGACAAATGCCAGTGGTGTGATGCTGTGCCAGATACCGAAACAGACTTTCTGGTAATGAGCTATTGCTTTCAGCTCGTGGTTGCCCAAAAGATCTTCATCTTTGTTGAATTCAGCCTTAGTCTCTATGATAATGTGTACTTTGACACCTGAGTTTACCCTGAATGAGATGCTAATTCGCTAAACATTTAAAGTGTGGAGGCCCACTTCGTGGGCCACGAAATCACCAAGGACGCTGGCTGTGTTTTCGTTGTTCCCCTTGTGAACCCCCCCCCTCGGAAAGTATTTTATGCCACACAGACACACAGGCAACCACCACAATCGCACTCAACCGCTAGATGCCTGCGCGCATCCGTTGTTAGAGCAGACATTTGACAACAGCATATTGTCCCACACTGATGGAGTGTCTGCACGACACGGGGTTTGGTGGGTAGCAGAACGATGACGGACTCGGCCCCAGCGACGGAGGTTTTGTCCATGGACCCTGTGGTAGAACAGGTTGGTTCGTGGTTCCTTCGTCAGCTGGAATTTGGCCTAGGGGGTGCCAGGTTCCACCTACCAGTTCTGCCGGGGAGAGAATAACTCCCCCGGAACGTTAAAGCTGCAGACAATTGTGTTCCGGTGAGGTTGCCAGCCGGAGGGGGGGCATCCAACCGGCATGCATTGCAGGTTCAAGCTGGGTGGGGTTTGGATCGGACGTTGCGCGCGATATTCTTGCCTGTTGTTGTTAACGGCTGGGTCACGTGGTTTCTGTGGGCCAGACAGCTGGCGCTAGGTGTTGACGATAGTCAGGATTGGCCGATTCTCTAGACAGACCGGCGCCAAGGTGTTCACGACAGCGGTGATTGGTAGAAGACAGAAACGGCGCGCAGAGACAAGGGGGAACGACGGGGATTGGTGGAGAGAGACACGGCCATTAAAAAGGGGCGGTACGAACCGGGGAGTAGTTGTGGGCAGTTGCCAGTTGAGTCGAAGCTGTTAGGTTGGTAGCGATGTAGAGGGACGAGGGCAGAGAGAAGCGGGGTTTGGTTAGTTAGCGGGGTTAGTTAACGGGGTTAGTTAGGCATGTACGAGAGTTGTGCCCGAGGGGCTATGCCCAAGTGGTTGTGCCGCGTAGGGAGTTGTAGCGAGGGAGCAGTTGGGGCGGCTGAAAAGGGACCTCGTCGCGGCGTGCTGTCTGCAGCAGTAAAAGCCTTCAACTCGACACAAGTTTCCGGTATTTTTGTATCGGAATGGTGGTGAGAGAACGTGGTGTGAGCGCGGTACGTGTGAGAGAATGCACGCACGCACGTGTGTCGGAGCGCCGCGTGTGATCAATCAGGAACCGAGAGAGCGCGCGCTGCGCATCATCACTCAGGGTCGGAGAGAGCGCGCGCTCCGTGTGATCACTCAGGGACCGAGAGAGATTGGTGTTAGGAGTTAGGGATCGCTGGAGATCTAGAGAAGGTATTTATGGAGGTGGGGACGCTAGAGTGTTGCGGGCCATCACAAAAGCCCTGCTGTCTTACTAACCGAACTGTTTCATGGCCCATGGGCCACAACCATTTTCACAAGTCCAGCCCATAGAGTACTGTGATTATTTACCTGTTAGATTCTGGTGCAGAGCGTATTATCAACTTAGTATCAGCAGTAATTTTAATTTAAAAAGCAGAGTTTTATACTAATTAATATTGTTTTCGATATTAGTTTATCTTCACCAGATATCTGATTCAAAGTATAAGCTTGTGATTGATAGAAGATACATATTTCCTTGAGCAGGTTTCCTCATGCTTGTTTGGCCCTTCACATTGTAACAAGTTTATTAAGCTTGTCCACCTAGAGCAGCTATTGATGGTGGATGGGTTTTAATTAATAAAATAAAAAGGTGGACAAGAGCAGATTGATTGCTTCGAAAAGCTGCTGTCTGGAGAGCAGCCCGAGCAGATTGTAGTGATTTTTGAAAAACTGAATTTGAGCTGCTAAATAATAGAAAAAAGAAACTTAATGTGGCAAGTTGAGAACGTTGTTTGAGTTCAGTGCACACTGCTTGCTGTGAAATTTTGATCAGAAGAGAAATATGGATACTGGAACCAAAATTGAAATCGCTATTAATGAAAAAAGGTGCATGCTTTAAGTTATATTGGGAGGCATTAGTTCAACCCATGGATCAGAGAACAAAAAAAGTATTCACACAATGATTGCTTCGAAAAGCTGCTCTCTCGGGACAGCCGCGTCGCTCTCTCTATCGCGACGTTTCGCCTCACACGTTAGAGGCATTCTCAGGCGCCTGAGGATGCCTCTAACGCGCCTGAGGATTTCTCTAACGTGAGGCAAAACGTGCGATGAAGGGAGAGGCAGCGATCGACGCAGCTGTTCCGAGAGCAGCTTTTGGAAGCAATCATCATGTATCGAGCCGTTAAAACCTCTCATTATATAGACATAATGTTGACCAGAGAAAATCAAGTTATTTTCCGTTCTAATGTCGTTGCTGCTGACGTGCCCCCTTCTCCGCAGCGTTGAGCAGCACTTTGTGACCCTCGGGTGAAAAGCGCTATATAAAAGCACTTATTAAGTATGCACATTGCTAGAAGAGGTGGTTACCGATGCATGTCACTGACACAGGGGTGATTACATCAGAGAGGACACCTACCACGGAGTGATGAGATCAGCCCACGTGCAGGAGGTGGAAGCATATTTACATCACAAGAGCGTGGGGGACAGTGATATTTGGGGAGGCCTTCATTCAGCAGTGAACATATTATGGCTTTTGATGATAACTTAAGAGTCTAAAGCGTGTAAAACATCACAAAAGTAGCATACCATTATATTGAAAAGCAGTAATCTTAACTCTTAGATATGCTTCGTGGTGGCATTTAAGTCCCCTTTTCAATACGTTAAGAGGTTCGTTTGAGGAAATTAGACTGAATCAAGCAAGGAAGTAAATTTTTAAAACTTAAAACTTGGAGGTGTTCACATTCGGTTATGTAAAGACATGATTCATGGATTCACCGATTTCCTTCCAGTTTTTGGGATGGAATGACCAATATCCGGCAAAGTTGTTACAAAAATGGAAAGATTTAATAAACATCACAAACATTCAAAAATGTGTTTACTTGTACTTTTGTGGCCTATTGTATTGGCTGGCCTATGAACTAACAATTTGTAATTCACGGAGTCGCCTTATATCTTTAAATTCAATCCGAATTGAGCATGGACACCAGGTGTCATGGGTCTGTGGGGCTATGTGGTCAAGTAGGATACTGTCCAGAATAATCCGTTGGATCTGTTCTTCACTTATTCTCACACATCCAGGCTCCCTAATAATCTTAGTAAGCTTGCACTGAACAGCATGGGGAAGTATGGTTATAGTCATATAGCACCCATAGTCCACACGGAAATGGGGAGGCCCTCATCCACAGGGAGGGCCCTGAGTGATAAAAGAGCTGTCGATGTACATTGAACATTATTATATTGTACCGTTAACTTGCACGTAAATTTAGTTAGTATATACCATACTCGCTAGCAATCTATGAAATGTACAGGACACTTTAAAGAATGTCCACATTTTCAAATGAATTGCAAAAGGGTCTTTACTTGACGACTCAAAATCCTAGTCAAGACTATTTTTGTTGAAATAGGAACTGTCCTAGCTGCAAGCAGTTGGCAGGAAAACCTGCCTATCTCTCTTGGGAGGTTTGGATTTCAAAAGTGTATTGTCCATATAATGCATTTGCGACCTGGTCTATGCTAAAGGTACCTCACTGTATTTAATGTTATTATTGTAATCCATTCTAAGCACACTCATTCATAACTCGCTCACTTTGCCCCACTGTTGCAAGCCTCTTCTTCTCGGTACCATATCCTACAGGACATTACTGACAATGGTCTTCCACAAATCTCTGCTCTTTGAACTTCTAAGAATGTCAGTTATTGATATGTTCATCCATTTCGAGAGACTCTTGACATAAGTCAATCTCTGTCGTTCACGATCTCTCTTTATTTCAAATTTCTAGTTATAACCAGATATTCAATTCTTTCTTTCCTAATAATATGCAAGCTTACTCAGATTATTACCCGTATCTCAACCATGAGCATCCATCGTCATCAGTCGACATCTCTTTTTGGCCAGAAAATTCCCAACGGTATGGACAGCACACTGTGTGTGTTATATTAATTGAAACTCAATTAGTGTGAGATGAGAAGATTAAAATACAGGAACCTGGTTAAATTCGTTCTCTAATATGTGAATGTGTTTCTAACTAAACGTCAGACCATATGGTGCACCATATGGGCACTAGAGGGCTTACGTCAAAAGGAATTCGGCAGACTCTGCGACTACGAGGGATACACCACCGCTCAGACCACTTGCAGCAAAAACAAGATGAATGTTGCACGATCAGCATAATTAATAGCAGCAACTAAACAAGGATATGCTGACAAATTGCTGTATACTGATTAATATACTAAAATTGTACTAATTATAATTGCAATACATTAAGAGTTATATGACAGCTATCAAAGCTATACAATGATTTTACCCTAACATATTTGGAGAGGGGGCAGCACGGTGGCCCATTGGGTAGCGCTGTCACCTCACAGCAAGACGGTCCCGGGTTCGAATCTCGGCTCGGGTGCCTTTCGATGTGGAGTTTGCATGTTCTCCCCGTGTCCGCGTGGGTTTTCTTATACACAACTGATAATTAACTCTCTTTTTTTAAGGCAAGGTGAGAATATTCATATACTTTCTTAGCGTTCTTTTAAAGTATGTTTTTTTTTATTTGGAGAGAACAGAGTCAGCCGTCAGTAGCAGGAGACAAAGGCAGAACACTTTTTTTCTATGAACCACATTTGCATCTTCAGCCATGGCTGAGTGAGTTCATTCATTTTATGGCGCACAGTTCTTGCGTTGTAGCCAATGAGCTCTCAGACTGCGGGACACAGTAGTGTTTGGACGCGGACCTTAAACATTTTCACAACAGGTACAATCGCTCTATTTAAGTGTACACGATTCTTATTCACGCAAGTATGAGACAATTAAAAAAAAGGTCTCGTGTGCATGCACATGCAAGGGTGAATGACTACCCTATTGGATTAAATGGGAAAAAAAGAGGTGTCAACATCATTGTCGTGTTATTTGACATGGATAAATTAAGCTCACATTTTTAAGTTAAACTCATGTTGACCTATGGCGCATTCCAAAAATACAGTATGGAAAATTGTATGCTCTTGACAGTTGATTGTTATTATCAGGGACACTAACAGTGGATCAAAGACACATGGGTCAATAACCCAAAATGAAATAATAATATGACCTTAAAGTTGGTGATCTGGATTTTGTAGAATTGTTTTTAAGTTACATTTGTGCATTCACCCTCTGGTAGCTTATGATACAGCCACTTCAAGACACACGGCATTTGCATACCCGCTGTTGTCAGTGAACTCTGCCAATTTGGAATGCACACCTGTCCAGCCAGGTAGTATCATCTCCTGTTAGGAGGAGTCAAACAAAAATATTGGCCAACTCTAAAACATTTGTGGACAGACCAACGACATGTGTGAGTGGAGCTACATTGCTGAAGGGAAGAGTTTAGCAACTTTTGGACGGAGCCAAAGTATCATATGGGCGTGGTGAATGGTACCAATGGGCAGGGTTAAAACTCATCGGTCCAACCCTCGCTGGGATGGGCGGGATAATAGCAGGCTTCGTTCTTCCTTAGTATGGCTGATGGAGGTATTGAGGATCAACTTTAATAGTACATTGTGGAGCAGGCTGAGCCAGGTGATCAGGTCAGAAGTAACGGCGTGTATGGCGGTCATCCCTCCTTCGTGTTAATGAAATGGGCCTTCAGTCGTTATGTAATTGTGTTTCGTGGTCTGTTTTGGGTGACCAGTCACCCATTCACTCATCCACTCACTCACCAATCCACGCCCCATTCAAATTTCATTCTCACTCAGTTGCAATGTGTTCAATGACTTGTTTCGGCTGGCCGCAGTTGCGCGCTGCTGGAGAGGTTTTAGTTTTACAAATACCCACCGCCGCATCTGCCATGGCTTGTGCGGTGGATGCGGTTGAGAAAATGCCGTCCATAACTCTCACGGAACATCAAAGGATCTCCTTGGGTATTCATGGCATTGGCCAGTCGGGTCAGAGTGATTGGGAGGCGGGGTTACGGTCGTGGATGGGCGGGGTCAGAGTGGTCTAGGGGCGTGGTAATAGCCTTTGTGGGTGGAGTCAAACTGATTGGGGGCGGGGTCATTGTGGTGGTGGGCGGGGTGCTGCTCACTGGGCCGTGCCGGCTCCGCTGAGTGCGCGTTCCGCAGTCGCTGTACACGCGGCTGCCTTCGTCTACACAAGCCGGGAGATTTACTTATTATTACTCACAACAACAACAACAAACAACAACAAAAACAACGCGGAGACAACAGACAGCGGTGCACTAAGGCGCGTCTTCTCGTGCTAGACAAGGAGAATAACTTTCCTGCAAAGTTTGGGAAACTTAACTTAGTTTGTCACTTCCATTTAACTTGCTGGCAAGGCGACTTGACTTTTAAGTGCGAGACAACAATAGCGGGGATTTTTCGTTTTCTTTCGGTCTTTGATTTTACGTAACAGCCGGACATTGCTTTTGAAAAATTAGTGACGATGGGCTGCGGTGATGCCAACGCTGGCATGGCAGTGCCCTATTAATGTCCTTCACGGGTGCCTCTGGAGGGATCTGCCGCCGTTCCTTCATCCTCTGTCAATCCGCTCTGACCTCAGTGATGCCGTCGACGCCACCGCTCAGAGCGAGGAAACTTCCGAGCACTCTGGGACCTTCGGGTGCCGAGACGATGTCGAAAATCCGCTCGGGTCGGTGCTTCACCCCGCTTCGCTCCGAACTCCTGACACTCGCGCTGGTGCTGAGCTCTGCGCTAGTAGTTGGTGGCGCCGGCCAGGGCCGCCAGGTCTTCCGAGTCTTGGAGGAGCACCCGGCGGGCACGTACGTGGGGACCATCGCGACGAGGGCACGCTTCACGTACCGCTTCAGCGAGCCGCAGGCACTCTTCGCCATCAACGCCAGCACGGGAGTCATCAGCACGGCGGCGGTCGTCGACAGGGAGGCGCTGCCCAGCGATGTCTTTGACCTGGTGGTGCTCTCCAGCCAACCCACCTACCCAACCGAGGTGCGCGTCGTGGTGGGCGACGTGAATGACAACGCGCCCTCCTTCCCCGAGCCTAGCGTTATGGAGGTGGCCTTCAAGGAGGATGCCGCCATCGGGCGCCAGGTGTTGCTTGACACGGCCACGGACCGCGACGTCGGTCCCAACGGAGTCAACCACCATGCTTACAAGATCGTGGCGGGCAACGAAGATGGCAGGTGAGTAACACCGCATCTGCATAATGTGCACACGAGTGCTCCAGGTGAAGGTGAAAGTAAGCTGGTTCGGTCCGGTACGGTCAACCAGTAAGAAAGTGGCTGAAGGGTTCGGTATGGCACAGGTACTTCGGAAGGGGGGTTGCGATACAACAGTACTGGTAAGACATTTAAGTCACTTTCATCTCTATTTGTAGGCCAGAGGGACATGAAGTTCTAAGATATGCGTCTGTTGCGTTTTTTTCTTGTGTTAAACAGCACCCTGTCGATGAGATGGAGGTTTTTTTTTTTGCCAAGGACATTCAGTAATCCAGCAGCATTTGTTGAAGAAGCCAAACTCTGCTGATAGGAACAAGAATGTCAAAATCTGCTCCAGAGTTTGCTCAGTTTAATTTATTTATGCTGGATAATAATGTTGTTTAAAGCTATTTGGCCGATGAATTAAACATTTTTATATTTAGTCGTGGAGTCACAGAACGAAGTTGTGATTCTGCTTGTTTTTGCTCCAAAATATGGGCAGTCATTTGCACGTTCTTTTATGAGTCGAGTTTATTTGCAGCAACTTCTTACCCACCCGGTATGTTATGAGAAAATAAATCTGCATAGATTTTCCTAATTTTGCCTTATCGCTCTGAGCAGACCTTTAACAAAAAGCTGCTCGCATCAAAGGCTGCCCAGCAACACTTACTCCTTTGTCACTCGCAGTGGATAGGTTTTCCAAGTCGATGAAAATTTTATTTCCTGTGAAGCGTAAAAAAAAACTCTCGCTAACTTTGCTGTAACATGCCGTCTGGGAAGTTTTGTGTGGTGGTAATGTTGGGCTGAGAAATAAACCTCAAAACATGAACAGTAACGGCATGGAACAATAGCCAAGTGGTGATTCATTTCCCAGAGCTGCCCTGGATTTTCTGCAGGGAAATAACCAACATACGTCAGTCAAGTACATGTTTAGGAGTTTGCGAGATAGTATTTTGCAAGCATAGACTCCTATTCCAAGACGCAAATGCAACTAAACATAACTGGCACTGAATAGAAAATAATTTTTCCCCTCCATAATTAAGGTCCCATAGGTCTCTATTAAAAAAATAATTCAGTCGCCTCTCATTCTGTAAAATAAAAACGTACGAATGAATAAAAAAAAACCCTCAAATATTTCGCCGAACAAAACGATAAAGACACAAAAACTTACTTTAATGAGAATTAAAATTATTTTTAAAGTACTTTTTAAGTTTGAACATAAGTCATAAGCACACACGAATTTATTTCGTGTAAAATTTTTTTAGATTTATCATTTTTTTTTAATTCTCAGCACCTCAGACGGCCATAATCAACTGCAGACCCATGTGTACCCAACCAGAATAGCAAACAAGCCAGAGTTTGCAACCATTTTTCCAGCTTTAGAAAACCTCCAAAATGCCTTCCGGTAAAATAAAAAAGAACAACCTCAATACCAACTGTAAAAAAAACCCCGCATCAACCCCATGCCTGCGTGTTCTTCCGACCGCACGACTAAAAAATGGTAATGCCGCTGTTCATTCTCCAATGTGCAACCGGTGGCTCAGGTTCCGCCTGGTGGTCACCGTGAACCCGAGCGGCGAGCGGGCCTTCCTCCACCTCGCCACGACTGGTCCCCTAGACCGGGAGGCAAACCCGTCATACGCTCTAGCCGTGCAGGCCGAGGACGGCGGCAGCCCAAGGCGTTACGGCCGCCTCCAGGTTAACGTGACGGTGCAGGACGCCAACGACAACCCGCCGGCTTTCGAGAAGCAGACGTACCGCGCCAGCGTGGCAGAGGATTCGCCCGTCGGCGCCACACTGCTCACCGTGTCGGCGGCTGACCGTGACGCCGGGACCAACGGTGAGGTGACCTACTCCATCGAGGATGAGGATCGCTCGCCGTTTCGCGTGCACCCCAAGACGGGCGTGGTGAGTGTTCCATGCAGGCCCCCCCCCCCAGGCAGGCGCAGTGAGGTGGGCAGCTCCTGAACGCTCAGTCTCGCTGCTGAGGTTACGTTGTTGAGTGAAAATATCCACGGCAAAAACACAACACGAGTGCAATTAATCGATGGGCGATGCAGCCTTTCTGCTTATCCACAGAGAGTTGAGAGCTGTGGCAGAATGAATGATTGACAAGCAGATGGTATAATTACTCATTCAGTCCACCTTTGTTGATATGTTATTTTTTTTTAATATTTAATGCCTTTACACCTTAAAACAAGGCACTCTACAGGGTAGGCAAGTTGTCCGATCACTGACATGTACAATGCTGAGTTCACCCGTTGCCAAAGTGCAGCACTTGAATTAATTGACCCTACGATGGTGAAAAGAGTGGCCAGCTCAACAGTCGTCTACAAGGAGGACTTGATTAAGGCAAGTCCTCTCATGCATTACCATATGGTGAAAGCATGCGATTGGGATTAGGAGTTGATGTTTAGGAATGTGGTTTGCGTTAGTGAGGCTTCATGGGATCTTCAAATTCAAGTGCTACCCCAGTGCCAAAGGCACTTTAAGGACCTAATTCACGTGTTGGCTGAGAGGCGATATCTGGCAGAAAAAAAGAAGACAAATTGTTGCACTCTACAAAAATCTGGCTGTTTTCTGCCAACAAGTTGTCACAAACTGCCATCACGTAAATTAAGGCTTACATGCCCAAGATTTGCCACATCCTCTCTCTCCCACAGGTGAGCACGCGCCAGCCACTGGACTTCGAAGCGCGCCGGCAGTACACGCTGAGCCTGCGAGCCGCCGACGGGGGTAATCCTCCACTTAGCGGGCGCGCCACGGCCGTCATCCAACTGCTCGATGTCAACGACAACGACCCAGCAATCCGCTTCGTTTACCTGCCACCCGTGGCCCGCTCAGCCTCGGTGGATGAAAGTGCCACGCCGGGCACCGTGGCCGCCCTGGTGACGGTGACAGACGCAGACTCACCGGCGGCAAATGGGGAGCTGAGCGTGTCGATCATCGGCGGGAACGAGCGCGGGCATTTTGTGCTCCACGCGCCCAGCGTGCCCGGACTCCGCGTGCTCAAAGGTGAGATTGCTTGCTTCTCTGCTCGCTTCCCAACGGATAGTGCCATCCAGCGATGTGATGGTCATTGCACGAGGGTTGCAATCCAGACGTTGTTGGTTCTGGGGTGGCACGGTGGCATAATGGATAGCGCTGCTACCTCACTGCATTAAGGGGCTAGTTTAAATGCCCGGCTCGGGTGCTTTTTTTGTGTGAAGTATGCATGTTCTCCCAGTGTCCATGTGGGTTTTTGTCAAGTGCTGTGGTTTTCTCCCACCATACAAAGACAGGCTGCTCTCTAGCTTAATTTGCCTGCTCACTAAATTGTTCCCGGTGCCCTGTGATGGACTGATGTTCTATCCTGGGTATAACCCTTCCTTGTATCCTGTATCTGCCAGTATAGGCTCCAGCCACCCGTAGCCTTGTACAGGGTTAAGTGGGAACTGATGATGATGATGAAGTTGTTGATTTGATTCAGTATTCGAAGCGGTAGCTAAAGCAATGCTGCGGGTTGGCTCAGCTACTTCCCACCCTCTTTCCACGCAGTAGTGTAAATGGATCATGGCACCGTTATTTGGCAGGCTCTGTGTGGTCTAATAGAGTGTAGATCCTTCGACCTCTTCCACGACGTCTGGCCGGCATCGAAGAGTAGGCCAAATACCCTAGAGAGGGGCTTTCTAAGAGCTCATTCGGCGAGCAGTGGCGTGAGAGAGAAACTGCATGGCTGCACCCGCTCACCCTTCTAAGGGCCAGCGGGGTTATGCTAGTGACTCATGCTTATGATGTGTTGAGAAATATCATGTGTTTGTTGCCATTTCCACTTTGTAGAAACACGGCATTGGGTATGGTAGGTTGTGTTGGGCACCCAAGGGCTGCAGTTTGAGAACCTATTGATGTAAAGGTAAAAAGGTCAAATGTTGCATTGAGTAAGTAAATAAATATAGAATATGTGGCATATTACTTGGAACTGATAGGGGTGCCGCACACAGTCCGAATACAATCATTCATTATCAGTCCAACGTGACGGATTATGCAGGGGCTTGAAATCTGCTTAGAGGGTGGGGAGGTCAGTTGAGCGCGTCCACACAGGCACGATTAGAGAGAGATGGATCATTCCAGCACGTCAACCGGCCACTCCATCAGCCTCGGAGAGCGCTGGATAAATTTACTCGGTGAGCAGTCTGCGCACGTGGACATGGATTTGCTGCCAATGCTCATGCGGTTCTTTAATAACACGTTCTGTTCCTTACAATTCAATAAATCCTGGCGAGCTTGTCTGCGTGCGCACGATTGGCAGCTTGGCGCAGTGCAGCATAGCGTCTCAAAATTAAACCGTCCCATGTTGAAATTTGGTATTAATTCACCGGTAAGTTTAGCCTAAAAAAAACTGCTTGCCGCAAAAAAAAATGTGCCGTTGCTGGAGCCTCCTAGCATGTGTTTTACATTCACAGTTGCATTTGAAGCCTTTTCAAATCCGTAATTGACCCGAGGTGTCTTGCAATATAAACGCAAGGTGTAGAGTTACGGGACAAATGCAAAGCTACTCCCCTCCTGAAACAATCGAGGACCTGAAGACCGTAAGGGTCAGGGGTCTTTGCCGCACCCCGTTTTTTTTCTAAATTGATTTCATGTGGTAGATAGCTGGTCAGCTAAGAATACTGCTGAAGTTATGATTGATGGATGTATTGTGCACCGTTAAAGGTGATCATTAAAAACCACGTGGTCCACCACCTAGATGTGTGATATAGGACAACCCATAACTTTTGTTCCTAAGCCATTTCGTGGAGGAGTTCACAAGAGCTCAATATTTAAATAACATGAACGGTTATTTTATACAAAGAGCATCTTTGTTTTTTTTGGATGAAAAAAGTAACACGGCAATGCTAAATTCCAAGAACATATCCCGTCTATGTTGTAAGTGAACTCAGATGTTACAGACTTTCAAGGCATTAACAAGTAAGAACGTCTGATTCTTACAATTCACGGAGGTCAGTGCAAAGGTCTTAAGTCTCAAGAAGAATGATACAAATACATTCTTACAAAACAAATAACTGCATAGAACCACATCAGCACGGCCAGCATAAAATACCACAAAAAAGGGTAACATTTGAAGCTAAACTTTTTTTGTATGCGTACAGCATTCTTTAAGTCCTTATAGAATACATGCATCTGATATTGGAGCCCTGACTCAATGACGTTAATGGCGAGCTCTTGACATTTGTAAGCAAACATTGAGTTGACATGCCGGTTGACACTAACGCTAGTTTATGAATGCTTCTCTGGGTGCAATTCTTTGACATGATTGCTCACACGTGTGTCTCAGTCGTAGACTTCTGATTAAGCACGTGTGGAGCGAGCGTAGGCCTGTACACGGCTGCCCATGTATTATGCAGACATTGTTAAACGCACTGGTCCAAAGCTGTGCGTTGCTTGAGAGAAAAATGGTAACTATGTAGGGGAGGGGCACGGTGGAGAAGAGGGGAGCTCTACTGGCTCACGGAAAGAGGTTCTGCTTCGATTCCCGGTATCGCTCCTCTCCTGTGTGGAGTTTGCCCGCTCTCCCTGTGCCAATGAGGGTTTTTGTTGGATCATCTAGTTTCCTTTTGCCGTCATAAGACATACTGCCTCGATTAATTGGCCTGTTGACTAAATTGCTTCAAATACCCTGGGATGGACAGGCAACCTATCCTGGTTATAGCCCTGCTTTGTGCCCTGTATCAGCCGAGATAGGCGCCGGCACACTACGACCCTGTAAATATTTAATGGCTACTGATAATGATGATGTAACCATAGAAAACGTATTCAGTTGTATATAAATACATGTTATTCTCAGGATACACGCATCACATTGATCTTAAACAATTATAATTGGTGAATTAAAGGTGTAGCTTTACGGATTTCTTTCTTATGTCGTGATTGGCAAATGTACCTCCACTAGCAAGGGACTCCAAACAGCCCCTCTAGATGTTATTAAGCTTACTATGCCGTGCTGGACACATGTCTTGGATGAGGTGGGAGTACCCGCACTTTACCATACCACAATGCGACAAGCCCATCAACTAACTGTGGTGAACCCATTTGTACTGCTGGGTGCATAGATGTGGGGTGATGTAAGAAACCTGATCCAATGTTTTAACAACCACTCCGAGGGTTTGAATGAAACTGGCAACGTCTGGATTAGAAGTCTATGTTTAATAACCATTACACTGTGCAATAGAAAAAAAATTCGTTCAAAAATGTGTGTGCTGGTATATGCTAATTTTACATTTGAAATAACAGGGCCCACAAAACCATACAAATCAGGCATAGAAATTTCAACCAAAAATAGTCACTTTATGATGCTTGCTTTACCAAGCTGTTCTATCGGGATAGTCGTGGCGAGCGCTCCCCCTTTATCCTTCACGACGTTTCGCCTGCCATGTTGGAGGCATCCTCAGGCGTTCTGAGTCTCAGTATATCATGCATCGAGCTGTGAAAACCAATATCAGTACAAATCAATTTATTAATCAAACCGTCATCCTGAATCATATATATTTTTTGATTTTCTGGGAAGGTGAATTGTTACATCAATAGCTGTTGCTGAAAGAAATGCACAAGCACACAGCCTTCACAGGTGTTGAACGCTTCCTGCTGAATTGCTTCAGCTTTCTCTCTATTTTAGGGTCAAGCGTGAAGGATCCACACAGGAGATAATGCGTATTGCATGAAATGAAACCAGATAGAGTTGACCGAATGACTAATTCATTTCGCCAACTCTTGCCAAACGAAAAGCCAAATATCTGCTTAGGACTGCTGCAAAATGTTGCAGCCATCTGCGGTAGTGTTTAGTGCTCACACGAGGATGAGTTGCTCATGGGAATTTTTGCACTATTATGCTTAGCACCGATCTTGGTGATGGCATTAAACCCTCTTGTTTGTGGGATGCCACCGTGGTACAGCTGTTGGCATACTGTAGTCCAAAGGTTGCCTTTTGATGCTGAGTGTGACAGTTTCTTAAATCCACCTCCCCCGTCTCTATTCACCAAGCAGTATGAAAGAGTACACCGCTGTAATTCATTTAGGATGTCGTGTGTGGTGTGGTAACGTCTGGCTACTCACACTGTTTCGAAGCGGTTCGGCTAGTGTGCAATAGTAGGCCAATATACCAAACGGAGGGGCCTTTACAGTTCGCTCTGGTGCACCGGTTCGTAAACTTGTTTCGCAGACCACTTGAAAATTGCTACTGGTCCTAACAGACCAGTTAATAAACTTTAATTCTATTTTTTAATACCGGTATCATTATCAAAGCGGCGTTGATCGTTGGCAGCAAAAAAATGCAGGGTTTTACCTTTATCTACCCGTATCTCTCGTTCACATGGTTAACTTTCTGGCATACAGATTAAAACAAAAATGATTCTCCAGGGATAGTCTCAGTGTGAGATTCATCATTCGGGCCCAGTCTGGAAACTCGCACGCACGGGAATTCCTGCACTTTCATGGTGGTTAACATTATTAATTCTTAGTTGACATCAAGCTGTATATTAAATGCATTTTTTTCTATTTTCATCAATGGAGAACTGTGAATTTGTGAGCGGCCATGTGCGTCTTACACGCTATTTTCTTCGTGTTAAAAAAACAGATCTCACCAACACACAAGACGCACGTGCACACACGTTGTGTGCTTATGTGCACGCGCATGCATTTCTGCCTGTCTCCCACATCACCAGTTAAAATCGTTAAGACTTCTAAACAGCTCGGTAACCTTACGGAGAGGCGCGCCCACCCATGCTGTGTGGGATTGTGGGTGGGACGGCAGCAAAAGTGAACTCTGCAGTCAGGCACGTGCATTAGCTAGGTATCAACTGTTCCATCTGCTTGGAATTGGGAGCAAAGTGCTAGTGGGGCAGTGCATTGCGGTGGGTGTTTTCTGTGTTCACCGCTTGGCTGCAGGAACAGGCTTGAGATTGCTGGATGGATTACGCCTTTATGATGTCCAGACAACCATGTGGCGCTGTGGGGTTGTCGGTGCTTGCATTGATATTTTTTTATACGCATTCTTCGTTAACAATGTTCCAACGTAAAGAGCACAAGTTTTAAGAAAAAAATAGGCTAAGAGAAAAATAGTGGAAGAGGCTTGTGCTGCAATGTAGAGTACTGTGCATTGTATTTTTTTTATTTATAAAAGTGTGTGTTTTTGTGTAATGCAACACGTAAATGATATTAAACCACGTTTTGTCATGGAAGCAAAAATTGCAAGAGGTTCCTAATGGAAAGGCTAATTTTAGAAATAAGTGCATTCTAAATGCGTACCAGCTGCACTTCTTAGTGAATGTCATGTCACTTCTTATAGTCTTGAGATTGTATTCACTTCTAGTATAATTTTTCATCGGAAAGATGTTGCATTGCTTATGGTTGCTTGTGTCTGGATGACCACATTGTCGTTTTAAAAAAAGCAATATTTATGAGTCTGAATTGATAGTCTATGCATTGCTTTAATTATTTACTTGTTATATCATGATTTTATGTTATATAATGATTTTATGGGAGCCCTTGGTAACCAGCATGGTGGCATTTTTGACATTGGCAGATCTTCATCCAGCAGTTGACTGACAAAGGCATGTAATGATGTAGGTTTTTACGGCTCGATGCATGATGATTGCTTCGAAAAGCTGCTCTCTCGGGACAGCCGCGTCGATGGCTCTCTCTCCTCTCCTCGCGATATCAATGATTATATAATTACGGTAATGAATAATGAATGGAATGCTCGCTCTCCAGGTGCTGTGGCCAAAACAACAGGGCAAATGTCTAATCTAATAATAATGATATTTGCATTGCTAAAGGGCCTTTCACCAGAGGGTCATAAAGAATTGAACAGAACTATGAACAGAATGGCATGTCAGCAACATCAGAATATTCCTCCATCTCTGTCCTACCAGCAGTACAAATGACAACACCATAGTCAGGTGATTGGTAGGTCGTGTGTGGTGGGGTAAACTTTGGGTACTCCTATTTTTCCAGAGACATCTGACCAGTATGGAGGAGTAGGTTAAATAACCCCTAAAGGTGGGTTGTCTCGAGTTCCTTGACCAGTGTGGAAGAGTAGGCCAAATAGCCTTTAAAGGCGTTCACTGACCCTTCATCCACTGCTAAATTAACACTCTTGCTTACCATTGTTATGACTAAGCAACGATGGCGGTGTTTGGCTACCTCTGCCGCAGTCGCGAGCCAGCTGGACAGGGAGCGCATCCCCATGTACAACCTCACCATTCTGGCATCGGACAATGGGAAGCCAGTGGCACGCAGCGCGACGGCCAGCCTCGTCGTCTACGTGAACGACGTGAACGACCACGCACCGAGTTTTGCACTGAGCGCGTACGCGGCCGATCTGAGCGAGGGGGCGCCCGCTGGGAGCTATGTCAAGGGCGTTACGGCGATGGATGCTGACTCCGGCCTCAATGCCAAGCTTCGCTACTCCATCGTCTCGGGGAACGAGCTAGGATGGTTCTCGGTGGACGAGAGCACGGGGCTGGTCACCACCGACAGCACGGTCGACCGTGAGGTGTCGTCCACCGTCGTGCTCAACATCAGTGCTCAAGACCAAGGAGCCCAGCCCAAGACTGCCTACACCTCACTGACCGTGTCCCTGCTGGATGTCAATGATGAGCCGCCGCTGTTTACGCAGATGAAATACGCAGCCATGGTGGTGGAGAATTCATCACCAGGACTGTTTGTCATCTCCGTGTTGGCGGCGGACAATGACCTGGGAGAGAACGGCACCGTGCGGTATAACTTTGACCCAGACATGCCGGCCCAGTACCAAGAGATATTCCGCCTGGACAGCGTCACAGGCAAGGTGACGACACTCAAGTCGCTGGATCGCGAGGAGCTGGAGGAGTACATTCTGCTCATCCAGGCGCAGGACCAGGGCTCGCCACAGCTTTTCTCGATGGCAAGGGTCACCGTGGTCGTTGGCGATCTCAACGACAACCACCCAGTATTCTACCCGGTGCAGTACTTCGCCAGCATCCTGGAAAACGAGCCGGGCGGCACCGTCGTGACGACGGTGATGGCAACGGATCCTGACTGTGGCACCAACAGCACGGTGCGGTACCAGCTCACCGTGGGTGACGCAGTTCGCTTCCAAGTGCATGCCGTCACCGGCGTGGTGAGCACCCGGGTGAGCCTGGACAGGGAGGAGCGCGCCGTTTACCAGCTGCAGGTGACGGCGCTCGATGGTGGGCACCTGCGCGCGCACGGCCCGGCCATTGTCACCGTAACTGTAGCCGACACGCAGGACACGCCGCCCACGTTTGCGCAGAGCAACTACAGCTTTGTCGTGTTCGAGAATGTGGCCCCTGGGACACTGGTCGGTAGGGTGTCCGCCACCACGCTTGACCTGAATGCCAACATAACGTACCTGATCGTCTCGGGAGACCAGCGTGGTTCGTTTTCCATTGAGCAATTGAGCGGCCGCATCTTCACCACCAACGCCATCGACCGGGAGGAGCAGGCGTCCTACCAGCTGCACGTCGTCGCCAACAGCGGAGGTGTGGCCGGAGAGGCTGTCATCTCCGTTTTGGTGAAGGACCTCAACGACAACCCTCCGCGCTTTCAGCAGGCGGTCGAGTACATCAATGTGGTGGAGAACTGGGAGGTCGGTCACCTTGTGTATCAGGCGGTGGCATCGGACCCTGACGACGGTATTAACGGTCAGGTCTTCTACTCTCTGAAGAGGAATCCTCACGACGTTTTCCACATAGACAGTGAGAGCGGGCGTGTCACGCTGAGCGGCATGGTTGACATTTCGACTAACTCCTACCAGGTTGAGATTCTTGCTCAGGACATGGGGACACCCCGGCAGCACTCAACCATTATTCTAACGGTCCAGGTGCACGATGTCAACAACCATGCGCCTGTGTTTGACAGAGGCTCTTACGAGGTGTCCATCTCCGAGAATGAGCCCGTTAATTCGAGATTTTTTTCAGTCCACGCAACGGATAAGGACACTGGCAAAAATGGCGAAGTGAAGTATGAAATCAGGGAAGGAAATGGGGGGGAGAAATTTGGGATATTTCCTGATGGGCAACTGTACGTCAAATACGAGCTTGATCGCGAGACCAATGAGGAATACTCATTAACAGTCTCAGCCACAGACCTAGGTGTGGAGCCACTCAGTTCCTCGGTAACTGTGAACGTCACGGTGCTGGATGTGAATGACAACAAGCCCCTTTTTAACAGCAGCAGCTACGTTTTCCACTTTAGCGAAGAGCAGGAAGTGGGCTCCTTGGTGGGAGTTGTGCAGGCCACGGATGCAGACACTGGTAGCAACGGCGGCATAACGTACTCCTTCGAGAAGCCACAGATGAACTTTGAACTTGACAGCGAGACTGGTAGGATAATAAGCCTCCGAGTGTTTGACCGAGAGGCACTCATAAGGCAAGGAGGTGCTGCCTCCTTCAGCTTCAACACAGTGGCCACAGACAGCGGGCGCCCAAAACCAATGCAAGACCGTGCTACTGTCCAGGTGTTCATTCAGGACATTAATGACAACCCACCACAGTTTGCCAAAAGTGTATATCAAGCCTCGGTGTCGGAGTCGGCATCCAATCTCACACAGCTGCTCAGAGTGACAGCTTCCGATGTTGACGAAGGTGTTAATGGGGCTCTGCGCTATGCCATTAATGAGGGCAACGAGGGCAGGAAATTCACAGTCGATGCCTCGACGGGTCAAATCACCCTCCTTGGGTCACTGGATCGTGAAGAGACTGCTTCCTACATGCTGGTGGTGAGCGCTACTGATTCTGGGGCATCCCCCCTTGTTACAAGCTGTACCGTCGCCGTTCAAGTTCTTGACGAGAATGACAATTCTCCCCGTTTCACCGAAACGCTGTTGTCTGTGGACATACTGGAGAGTACGCGTGTGGGTGAGCTTTTGATAACCCTGACTGCCAGCGATGAAGACACTGGCCACAGTGGTGATGTGCGCTATGCCATCGTGGCTGGGAACACGCACGCCACTTTCGCCATCGACCGGAGCACGGGCAGCGTTTTCTTGGCGCGCCGGCTGGACTTCGAGACGCAGAGGCTCTATCGGCTGAACGTGAGCGCTGAAGATGGTGGGAGGCCCCCACGATCCACCACCACGATCCTAGTTGTGCACGTTCGAGACTTCAACGACAACCCTCCTGCCTTCCTGCCGGGGGATGTCTTTGCTTCCATCATGGAAAACATCCCAATTGGTAAGGGTCCTGCATTCTCTAAAATTAACGTTTGATGGTGAAAAGTTGTGTTTGCTTTATAATACAAATAGACATTATTTTAAAAGAACTGTTGGGCTGCTGTTTCTCTCAAATAATCTCTTTGCATGTTGGTGCCACAGGTGCACGGGTCATCACTGTAACAGCCAGGGACCCGGACGCAGATGTGAACGGTGAACTTCATTACTCCATCGCACGTCAATTTCCCCCGGGCGCTCATTTCAGCATTAACCCAGAGAGTGGCGAAATCTGTACAGCAGCCGAGATCGATCGAGAGGTGACGGGAGGCCTCTTTGAAGTCACAGTCAAGGCGACGGACAAGGCCATCCCTGAGCACACCCGTCGATCCGCACTCAAGAACGTCACCGTGCTCGTGACGGATGAAAACGACAATGCTCCGCGCTTTGTCACGCCAACAGCCATATTGGTGGACGGCTTGAGGGTGGTGGCAGGGTCTGTGGTGGGAACACTGGAGGCCTCCGATCCAGATGAGGGCGAGAATGCTGACGTGCGTTATGCGGTGACGGGTGGTGATGCCGCAATGTTTGCTGTCGATCCGGTGAAGGGCGAGCTGAGGCTGACAGCCGCCCTCTCCCCGTCCCGCCTCGTGTATTTGCTCGACGTGGTGGCCTCCGATCGTGGCGCCATCAGCAAGTCCACTGCCGGGAAGTTCGTCATCATCATGGGAGGGGGCGATGGCAGCGATAGCGGCAGTGAGAGGAGCTCCAACAGCGCGCTGGGCTTCTCGCAGCTCAAGTACCAGGCGAACGTGCGGGAGGGTGAGCCTGCGGGCACCGA
>JAZEWT010000009.1:8818429-8830935 GCA_036362905.1 Mordacia mordax | reverse complement strand
TTCGAACCCGGGACCTTCTTGCTGTGAGGCGTCAGCGCTAACCACTGGGCCACCGCGCCGCCCTTTAATATGCATGTATGTGTCGAAATATACGAGTTGCTTAACTCGTATGCAAGACATATTGTATTGATTTGGGTAGGGTTTATAATATTTTAATTCGCGGTATCTTTGCTTAAATGACATGCCGTGGGTTTAAAATCAATGAAAAATTAGGAGACATTCTTTCTTTCTCAAATAGTAGCCACATGGCTCGTTTAATGCCTTTGGTCTAAGGGGGCTCAGAAGGATACTCTCAGATAATGACAGTCTGTCAATTAAGGTGCCAATTTATTTTATTGCTGACAAAGCTAAGATGATCAAAACTTTAATTAACGATAGTCTTCACGTAAATAAAGAGGCTGTGTTTTGAGACAGCTAACATACTCACAAGCGCTAATGACTGTTGAGATGATTGAGATTAAATTAAGCAAAACATTGGAAATAGCGATTTGTTGTGCAATTAAAAGCTATGCAAAGCTGTCTCCAGTTTCTTTGAGGCCCCTGACTAATGGATGAGTAATTATATAATCAACATAATCATCATTATCAGTTATCAATAATTATATAAATAAAATCTTTCACTTCATGCAGTAATGCGACCAATCAACAGCTTATGAATGAATATATAGTGCAATATAAGTATTTTCTTTAAATACTGGAGATATTTAAGGATTAAATATTATATTGCAATCGTTTTTTGATTGTTTACAGTTCGAGAAAGATCCTATCTTTGTTCTTATCTAGATAATCATCTAGATAATCCACTTACATTTTAGATATCTATTTTTCAGGATAAATGGTAAAAACACATAGGTGTTTTAGTAGAAGCCTGTTCAAATTGATGTCATACTTCAGAGAGCCAAATACAAATTAAAAGGGCTAAATACCTTGTTACATTTTCATTTAAAATGCAGCATGTAAGACTGTGAACTCAAAAGCCACAGTAACATGAACTAGCTAAAGGTTTGAGAATATTAATAAATAAATAATCATGTTCAACATCTCCAGTGGATGCAGCTTTCACTAATTCATGGTCCACAGCACAGTGGTCACTGACACAATGTGGTTATCCCTTCCTGCACATTAAAAAGTAGCCAGTGTGAAATGGTCTGGGGTGAGCCGCCAGTCAGGATCCGTGCAGATTGTGACAAAAAGTGAAAGGCCCTCCTGTTGTGCTGGTGGGCTCAGGGCCAACTACGTGAAGCTACATGGGCATTTTCGTGGGTGATCTTGTTCACTGCAGACTTGCAGGGTAATTGAAAGCTACTTGTGGTTAATTTAGATAATATAGTATGCCCGAAATTATAATAATATAATTTTGCTTTTATTTTCACATTTTGGGACATATTTAATGGTTTGAATTAGTGTCTTTATTTAATTGAATGTCTGTCTGTATAAATTGGATTCACTTGATCAGCACTAGAGGATGAACAATTATAATGTGTTCTGGAATTGTGGATTCTAGTGAGCTATTGTCTAGCAAAGAAGAAATGTATTTGACGATTACTTCGAAAAACTGCTCTTTCGGGACAGCCGTGTCGATCACTCCTCCCCCTCTCTGTCGTGGCTGTTCCAAAATAGCAGCTTTTCAAAGCAATCGTCATGCATGGAGCTGTGACAACCTACATCATTGCAACAAATGTATCTCTTTTTATGAAAAACTAAAACTATTTCTAAATTCACGGCATTGATTGGCCAAAAATCTTTTTCAATAACATAAACCATCATGTTTCGGATTTTAAATGTTTTACCCCCTTGGAATGAGATTATCACAGTCTGATTAATAGCATTATAAGGTAACATTTAAAACACAAATTGTGGTAAGGTATAAAAGAGTGTGTTAATAAAACAGACAAAGCTCTCCCTTTTTAATGCCACCAAAAAACGGCCACATATTTTTTCTCGTTAAAGATAAATTAACAAAACGGAATTGGGGCAACTGAGCGTGGAAAGCGTGTCGGTGCCCAGAGCGTGGCGAACCGAATTAAAGCGATAAACAGACCTGAACAGTAATTCAAACATTTACGCGTTTCACTCTCAAAGTCGACAAGCCGAGGAGGCCCCGCTTTAAGCAGGGAAAGGATTTGGTGGAGGTTTTTTATGTTTTGTTTTGTGCCCTGCACTGCGAGCTTCCCAAACAATGTAAGTTTCACACGGTACATTTAACATCCAGAGCTTGAGCGGTGACCGTAAAAAAAAGAAAACAATAAAACAAAGGGAGGAAAAGAGGAAAAAAAAGATAAGACCCTCTTTATTTTAGTGGGATGCGCCCTTTTGCTTTTGAAAACGTCGTGGAGCTTCATGCAAATGAGCTAGAGGGAGGATTTCCCATGTCGGCCAGATTTCTTTCTGTGAAAGAAATATAACTTTTAACTTTCGTGCGAGAAATGAATGTGTCGCCTGTTTATTAAATGTGGAGTCGATAAATAGATAGAGCTCAGTTGAGGATTGTGCCCATCATACCCTCTTGGCTTGCTTGGAAACATGGAGGCAGAATTCCAATGACATCGTGAGCAGAGCACCAAAACTTCATCATTCTCTGTAATCACAAGACAGTTGGATTAGTGGAGTGATCATACAATGGTGGGGGGAGGGGGGAATCGTCCTGTTAATGCTTGTCCTGCTTACTTTTGGGAGGTCATTGTTTTGTATTAAACATACAGGGTCACGGTGAAGCCGGAGCCTATCCCGGCAGACACAGGGCGCAAGGCAAGGATATACCGACGATGGGACGCCAGTCCATCGCCGAGCACTGCGGGGCAATTTAGCCTGCGAGCCAATCAACCTATGTAACAGCATACTTTTTGGACTGTGGGAGGAAACCGGAGTGCCCGGCAAAAACCCACGCGGACACGGGGAGAGCATGCAAACTCCACACAGAAAGGCACCCGAGCCGAGAGATTCGAACCCGGGACCTTCTTGCTGTGAGGCGACAGCACTAACCACTGGGCCACCACGCCGCCCCCAGCGTGACCCTGTATAGGACTAAGCGGTTTCAGACAATGAGATGAGATGAGACATTTTAAAATAATTGTTTAATATTTGAGTGTAAGAGAGAAAATCCTGTTTACTTTCATTTGCATATGTCAACTCTTTGAAGTTGGAAGAAAATAGGTTTATCAAATTGAACACGAAATGAAATGAACGTGTGTGGCGCATCATTCAGCTTAGCCAGGTAACTTATACTGCACGAGGTACTTAACTTGAAAATAAATATAGGCCCCTAATGACTGGGGAAATGTTTGCGTCCATATTTCATACTTCCTTCTTCACAGCGCACAATCTGGTTTATGAAAGCCTCTTTCTCTCTCTCTGCCCTAAGGCAAGAAGGCCATGCTCTGAGCCCAATTACGCTCGTGAGACTAATTTCATTAAATTTTTCCTCATGAATTAAGCAAAACGAGATTTTTCAGCAGGCATTTATTTTCTTGAACCTTTTTTATATCACTATAAAAACAAACAACCTCTTGGCCACCTTGTTGCGGGTGCAGCATGGAGGAGAAGGACCTTAAGCTAATGATGCTGTGTCAGACGCTTGAAATCTCTCCTTGAAGCGGGGTAAAAAAACGACTTTATTTGCTCGATAAACGATGACGATGTTTAAAGAAGT
Organism: Mordacia mordax; assembly: GCA_036362905.1. Lineage (NCBI taxonomy): Eukaryota > Metazoa > Chordata > Hyperoartia > Petromyzontiformes > Petromyzontidae > Mordacia > Mordacia mordax. The sequence goes on along the minus strand of JAZEWT010000009.1, from coordinate 8,827,286 downwards.
TGCCAGGCCTAGAGTATAATAGACACAAAGCATCTTACTTCACCTCCCCAGACTAGCGCTGCTGTCTGCCAGATCACGATGTTTGGGCAGTGTGCCACCAGCACAAACATTTGCTAACAAACTGAAATGCTGATGCAAATGTATTAATTTTCTGTAATAAATAAATAATTTGCTGGTCTGTTTCAACATTCGTATCATACACTTGTTTTTGTTATCTATTCGTGTTTGCCTCATGAATAATTTCCCAAAAAGGTTTAAATGAATTAACGGTTTTAGTATGTTGTTATTTGTCAACAAGTGGATCTGACTTGAAACAAAAAATCATATATCTTTGAATGTATAATCGCTCATTCGTTACATTGTTGCACTCACTGTGCCTTTGTTTTTTAATTTCTGAGTGAAAGCAGCTCAGGCGTGAGAAACCTTAATAGAACGAAATTAACGTAGGAAATGCTGGTTGGAAAATGTAATGTGCCAATGTTTGATTTCTTATCTTTATTTCATAGGTCCTGCTCTACACAGGGAACTTAGATATCCATAGAGAAAAGTAACCAAAACTTCAGCATGGGTTATTTGACTGGTGCCAATAGTTTTTTCAAGATATGTTTCACATAATGCTGCCTTGTCCTAAAATATTCCTGTAAGTTTTCCATGCATGCAATGAGAAATAAGATATTAATGAGAAAATAGGATGCTATTCTAGTTGATGCACATTATGGAATTCAGAGGTACAATTCCATCATTGATGATGATTTGGGCATTACAGCAATGAAAGGAACACTGCCAATATTTTCTCCTATAACTTAGTTATCCTGGATGTTATTGTTAAAAGAGGGGAGAGATTCCATAACATGTCCTTTTCTCCAGCGTCAAACCAAACTATTGTTGGTTTTGTCCGGTTTTATATATCATAGCAGAATGTCGAAGGCCAACACTACTCATCACAGTGTCCCTCCATGTCGTACGGAACCTCTATGATTGCAAAAATAATATATATAGGCTTTGTATGCACCCTGGCATGGGCACCGTCCATACAAGTCCATATTGTCAGATCATTGGTAATGCACCTACTTTATCTACATTTTGCAGGTCTAAGATATGTTATATATGTGCATTTTTAAAGAAGGCTATTGGATTTTGTCTTGCCTCGAGAAAGGCTTTTGGAGCCCCCTCGCTGATACTAATAATTACAAGGTAGTGTCCCTGTGCCTGCTTTTTAACGGATAGTTTTACCCAGTGGGGGATTAGCTCTGATCGGCTTACTTTGAGCGCTTGAGAGAAATTGCTGGGCATTTTGGGGGGATTTATGCTGCCCTGCTGTGATGTTCGGCAGAGAATGAAATTTTGATATATCCTAGGGTATAGCGAATGAATATTATAAAAAAGGAGTTTTATCACAACCGACTAGGTTGCAATGTTTTGCTTCAGGCGGGTCCAATGCATTTGTACCAATTATTGTGTTGCATAGCATATGTATATGGAAGACACACGCTTCAAAGGCCATGCGCTTTACGGACGATAATGTTATTTACGAGAGAAAAAAAACAAATGAAATTACAAATTTTTACGAATATTTTCAATCAAACAAAAATAGGAAGGAAATTCCATTAGAAGTGCCAGTTTTTGTTCTTTGTATAATAATTGTGTGTATAATGTGATATCAAAGATCATTAAGATTTAAGTACCACAGTGGGTCTGTACACCAAAAACGGTACAGGAGCCACCCATTAAATTACCTGATCGCAGCATTACTGGCAGATGGGTTTTATTTTTACAAGAGGCATCTCTAAAGCAGTGTTTTTTTAAAGTTCGTGTTGTGACTCAGTACCGAGTCGCCGAACGTTAAGTCCTGGGTTGCCTTTCTGGTTCTAATTGAAATGCATTATTATTGACAGTAATGAAAGCTCTGGTCCAAAGACATTATTGGGTTGCTGGTGTGAACATTTATTTTCAAATGGGTCATTAGATAAAAGTTTGAAATTCATTGTCCAAGAGAGATGTTCCAGAATGTATTTGTCCTACTCAACAAAAGAACAACAAAAAACGTTGTTGCTGTTGATTTGCCGTTCAGATGTCGTTGTTGTTGATGACATGCCGTTCTCTCCACAGCTCTGTGCAGCACTTTGTGACCCTCTGGTGAAAAGCACTCTAGAAGTGCAATTATTATTATTATTATTACTCCTCCACGCTGGCCATACGACTTGAAAGATGCAGGAGTACCAACATTTGTCCCCACCACAACGGTCTCCTGATAGCTGTATAAACTATGTCATATAATAACTAGAAATTAAATTACTTACTAGTCACTTCAGCATTGTTAGAGCTACAATTAAATATGACCAAGTTCTGTTGATGCAGTTCTTCCCACCCAAACATAGGCTTAAGAAAGGATAATATTGAGCAGCATCGTGCAGCACGGTCAAACAACGCCATGGTCAAGCAATATCAGATCTCAAACGTTAAGCGAATTTGAGCTTGGATGTGGCTTGCATGGGAGATTACAATTGACTAACTAGTTGTCACTGCTTTGGATCTGTGTGGTGACTATCAGAAAGGCTTATGGCAAAATCTTTTGTTGTGCTGTATATATATGATCCTACACCTGTTATCTCTGCCTATGTGAACCCACATTGACCAGTATTACATAGGATTCAAGTGAGGCTCTCACTCAGATGTGGATTGGCAATAGGGCTGAAGGCAGAAGTAAAAGTAACTTACATTTCTTGTCAGTGTGGTCGTATTGCGACCCCCTTTTCACCTCTACTGTACTGAATGCATTAGCCACTTTCTTGCTGTGACGCCATACTGGACTTTACTGGCTTACTTTCACATCTCACTGAAGGTTATGTTGAGGGTCACTGTTCCCACATCTGCTGCATAAGGGCTTTGGTCCAAAACAAGCCCTGTCACGCAACGCGTGGCACCTGCTCCATTAGTGCTTCCTGACGTGAGTCTCTCGTCTGACTAACTGTTTCTTGTTTAGACGCGCAGCTTTTCGAGGCTTTCCGGCCTTTGGTTGGATTTGTTCAGACAAATAAATCTTTCCACAGCCCATGCAGAAAATGCAACTGCTCAAATAAATAGTGTTGTGCTTTCTCTGCCTGAATACGGGTGTTTTACTGGCATGATTTGCAAAGTGTGTAGAATAAATAACCGACCCCGCTTACTAAAGTCTAAGGTCCCAAAGGTTACATTTTTGGGACTAGCGAAATTAGGCTGATTTTTATCAATCGGACTAGGCAAGCCTGTTATTTTTTCCGTGTCAACTCCTGCTCTCTCACAAAATATTTCTTAAACCCCCCTGCCGCTCCCTGATCCACTCATTTCCATGCATTATTTTTACATTTTCCTGTTCGCAGATTGTTGTCTAAACACTGCAGATGAAACACTTTATAAATATCACATGCATAGCTTTATATATAAAATAAACATTGGGTTTGTGATTAATTACTTTGTAAACACAAGAACATATTCAAAGGCGACGGAGGAGTTTTGCAGATTTTTTTTCTTCTTCAGACACATCCTGCTGATAATTATGCCATATGCACATAATGGGCATCAGGGTGGTGCAGTGGTAACATCTGCGCCTCACAGAAAGAAACCCCTGCCCGAGGCGGTTTTATTCCCACCTTGAGTACCTTTCTGTGTGGCATTTGTGTGTGGCATTTGTGGGTTTCCTCCGGATTCTCTGGTTTGCTCCTACAACTAAATAACACTGATTAATTCATTGGCCAATAACATCGGGATATATAGGATGAGTGTCTGGCAAATGTTGGTGCTGGTTAACCATGTGGTTGTCTTCTTGCCCCCCCACCTCTCTATGGTTTCCCTGCGCCTCTGAGTCGTTCTGTCTGCAAACGAATACCTTTGAAATTGAATTAAGATTTTTTTCGGTTGAAAATCAATTTATCATTTTTATTATTATATTATGTGAGTTAGACTTTGTCATCAGGGTCTCGCTTTCTTGGGACGTTGTCTAAACGAATTTCCATTTTTATGAACCAAGTAATTGAGTACCCAAAACCAATTCCAGCCCAATCTTTATATTCGGAATGCCTCATTAGCTGACTTAGTACCTGGGTTTATTTTCACATGAAACCATACATTCATTATTGGTGAGTGCCAAACATCCAGATGTAGCAGCGGCCTCTTGAAAAAGTCTTGAGACTTGGGTGAAGCTTTCCAGGGTTAAATAACTGATAACGTTATTAATTCCATAATTTTGACTGGGAGCATGAAGGTCAGTTACTTTTTTTACACTTTTCATAGGGATCAGAAGCTCGTTGTGTAACTTTATTAACAGTTATCCAAGTAATGTAGCATCCTGGACAAATTATTTAAAGTTGTTGTTTGAAACGTTGCCTCAGTTAAAGGGTGCATTGTTAAACCCAAACAAAATTAACTGTATAAGCAATTGTGGATTACTTCCCGGTTGAGCAGAATAATACAACATTTGAAGGTATTTGTGTGAAATGAAGCATGCCCAAACAAAATGTGTAGGTCAAGCTCACACGTGGTTACATGCTAGGTAATTACAATGTCAGATTACCAACAAGGTGTTTGTTGTATTGTAGTAGGTAGGATTCTATCGCTTATTTATTGTCCTTTTTTAGTTTGTTGCTGCTTTTCATCTTTCGGTTGAGCTCTCTTGGTGTTGTTGGCATGCCATTCTCTCCACAGCTCGGATTTTTATTTAAAAAAATCTTCAATAAAGCGGTGTGCTGGTTTGCCGTTCTTATATTTTTGGTGATGTGCCATTCCTTCGGGCGGCTCTGTGTAGCGCTTTGTGGTCCTTGGCTGATGAGCGCTCTAGAAGTTCTATTATTATATGATAAGTGTTGAATTAAACCATTCCAAATCTCATCTCATTATCTGAAACCGCTTAATCCTATATAGGGTCACGGTGAGCCGGAGCCTATCCCGGAAACACAGGGCGTAAGGCAGGAATACACCCGACGACGGGACGCCAGTCCATCGCCGGGCATTGTGGGACAATTTTAGTCTGCGAGCCCATCAACCTATCCAGGAGCATGCTTTTGGACTTTGGGAGGAAACCGGAGTACCCGGCGAAAACCCACGCGGACACGGGGAGAGCATGCAAACTCCACACAGAAAGGCACCCTAGCCGAGAGATTCGAACCCGGGACCTTCTTGCTGTGAGGCGTCAGCGCTAACCACTGGGCCACCGCGCCGCCCCCATTCCAAATATATGTATTTTATTCACTGATAATTTTGCATTTTAGGATTGTAGTTGTAAGTCTGATCATGTTTGCTTGCTGTTCTGTAACGCTGTGTATATTAAAAAATCCTAAAAAAAGTTGTTGCTGTTGATTTTCCATTCTGGTGCCGTTGTTGTTGATGTGGTGTTCTCTCCACAGCTATGTGAAGCGCTTTGTGACCCTCGGGTGAAAAGCGTTCTAAATTATTATTATTATTTATCAAGTTTGAATTGGATAATAGTTTCTGTTAGTTGAATGTGAAGTGCAGGGTTGTTCTTAGGGTCAAAAAGAGGAAGCTTTGAGTAAAAGGGAGATGAAAGGATAATGCATAGAGTGTGCTTTTTAATAATTGCGTCGCTGCTTACAGTTCCGAGAGGCTTTGAAAAGCAGTAACTACAAGCTGCTTTCAGCAGTTTGCTGTCAGTTTTAATCACTTGTATTGCCCAATTGACTGCTGGCTGATAAAATACCAAACGAAAATCAACACTGATTTGAGTAGCATTGCCTCTCTTTGTGGGATTTTGTATTCATCCCTCATGCTACCTCCGCGTTGGCTGCATTGGCTTTGCTCTTGTGTGTGAACGTCCACTGCTCGTTTGTGGCACCTTTCTGCCTTGTCAGCTGCTGACAAGCTGTGGCATGACCTCTAACCTCTAACCCCCCAGCCATAAATGTTTCATCGGCAGTAATAACGTTTAACCAGAATGGCAAGATTGGTAAACATCAGCCTGCAAGTCACATAATTTCACTTGTAAAGCTTTATTTTTACAATGCAGAGTCGGAAAAGCTCTAAGTATTAATGCAAGCAGGGCGGCGCGGTCGCCCAGTGGGTAGCGCTGTCGCCTCACAGCAAGAAGTCCCGGGTTCGAATCTCGGCTCGGGTGCCTTGCTGTGTGGAGTTTGCATGTTCTCCCCGTGTCCGTGTGGGTTTTCGCCAGGCACTCCGGTTTCCTCCTACAGTCCAAAAAACATGCTGTTGCATAGATTCATTGGCTTGCAGACTAAATTGCCCTCAGTGCCCGGTGATGGAATGGCGTCCAATTGTGGGTATATCCCTACCTTGCCCCCCGTGTCTGCCGGAATAGGCTCTGGCTCACCGCGACCCTGTACAGGATTAAGTGGTTTCTGACAATGAGATGAGATGAAATTAATGCAGCAGCAGCAATTTCAGAACTCAGTGTAACAAACGTATTTGACACAAGTCTAGACCGAGCATTTCATACAGAAAACAAGTATTGGAGGAATAAATAAAAAAGAACATAATCTTTGTTTTGACACTCACGAAAATTGTAGGATTTGTGTGGTGCTTATGATTTGCTCTATGTTTGATTGCCAAAGATAAGCCCACAGACACAGCTAGTGCTAACCCAAGCTCTAAGAAGAGGTTGTGCTGCCCTTCCTGGCCATTTGCCCTGAGGAGTAAAGAGAGAGCTGGGGTTGGGGCTAAGCAGCAGCTTGCCTGCTGGTGGGAGGCCTGCTTATCACTATGCCGAACAGGATCCTTAAGTGAGTTAAGTTGCTTGAGCCAATGTGCTCCTGTGAAGTGTTGAGCACTCATTAATGGCCATGACCAAACTTGCTGATGGGTGCTCAGTGTTGTGAATTATGGTAAAGCTAAAAACTCAACTAATGACAGCACACAGAAGCCGTCATCCAACACTAACTGTTGTATCACAGGAATCTCACATATAGAGCTTGCAAGGTCACTTGGCGCTTTCAGTAATAATAATAATTGCACTTTGAGAGCACTTTTCACCCGGGGGTCAAAAAGCGTTGCACAGAGTTGCAGAATGGACGGCATGTCAGAACATCAACAACATCAGAGCAATTTAATTGACAGTCAAATAATGGCTCTAATTTAGAGAAGGACAAAAAATAAGCGATAAAAACAATTGTTAAACAAACGCAAGAAGGAATAAGTGTTCCCGAGCAGTCGTAGGTCAGCAGCGAGCCACCATTCTGACATGACAGTAGTGAGCCTCATCAATAGTCCTCGCCAGAGAACTTGAAATCTTACGGAACAAGTGAGTCTTGAGATGAGAATTTAAGATGTTCAGGGACTCAGCTGATCGAATCTCTAATGGAAGGGCATTCCAGAGTCTGGGAGCAGTGCACATGCAGCAAGTCCGTATTGGAGGCTCGAAGTGGTCGTGTTGAGGGGGATGCCTGAAGTAGGTCACGGATGTATGTCGGAGGAGCGCCAGTGAGAGCCTTGTAGGTGAGAAGGAGGATCTTGAAATCGATCCTATATTTAACTGGTAGCCAGTCGAGAGACACGAGTACTGGCGATATGTGATCATGGATGAGTGAGGACTCTAGCAGCTGCATTCTGCACACGTTGGAGACGATTGATCAGGTAGGCAGGGATGCCAGGGAGTAGTGCATTGCAGTAATCGATTCGTGAGGAGATGAAGATGTGTATTAATTTCTGAGCATGGCTATGTTTCTGAGATGGAAATAGGCTACCTTCATCACCTTGTTGATGTGTGTCTGGAAGCTGAGTGAGGAATCGAGTCACTCCTAGACAGTAGACTGCCTCAGGAACTTTAATGGTCTGGTCGTCAAGCACGAAATGGACGGGTTCAACTTTGGATATTTGGTGTGGGGTTCTGACAAGCAAAACTTCTTATTTGGTGCCGTTTGTTTTTTGATAAATTGATCAGTGATTGCACGGCTGATGTACTCGCAATTATAATTCTATTGTTAGGCTTATTTTAAAATATTTTGCTAATCCTAAGTAATGTGAAAAAATCTCTATCTCAAATTGTCACCACCCTGCAGCTGTGCAGGCTTTGACAACTTTAAGCTCACTTGCTGGCAGTTGTGGCTAGACACATGCATCCTATGCAACTGCATATGTCATTAAACGGTGCTATTTCTAGTTACTGGAACTGCAATTGTGTGGTATCCTGCATCCCCCTCCTCCACCCCTGACGATAGCTGGTCGAGTTTTGAAAACGTCTAAATTGTGTCACAAGCCAGGGCGTCGTCAGTCCTTAAGCCCCCTTGTGTTGGCTCAGCTGTTGGCTGGGAAAGCTTCCAGAGCTTATTCCAGCTGTCTGCCACCCTGACCGCTGACCGGATCGGGGAGTGAACCGCCAGCACCTAGCAAGCATTGCCTGCTGCTAAAACCATTAGCCATGTGCTTGTAAACGTCTCGCACGACACACGCTGCTGAATGACGAAAGGGGCGAGCGCAACTCTAAGCTAATGAAAACAAATTGCTTTTCGTGTCTCACCGAAATTAATCCCAACAGATGCGCGGTGTCGTATGTATATATGTGGACTGCGTGTATGGCGAGAACAGTACCGTCCTTATGTCTAAAAAAGACACTGATTGATTGATTGGCCGATAACATCATAATATGTAGGAAGTAGTGGCTGGTGAGTTGGCGCTCGCTTACTGCCTGCATGCTCCCCACCCCTGCAGTCTCCTCGTGCCTCTGACTAGGTGTCTCGTTCATGACCAGTCATATTATTTTCGTGGCGCCTTACAAATGGTAATATTCTTATTATTTGGAAATATTCATTTTATGAAAGTAAGTATATTGGGTCACGTTTGTATTTGAGTGGAGGAAATGGTGGTACCTTTCGTTTTGCTCACTGCGCTAAACTCAAGGTATCACCCAGTATAGACT
>JAZEWT010000009.1:8802933-8818105 GCA_036362905.1 Mordacia mordax | reverse complement strand
GCAGGTCGATCTCCACTTCAGGTGCCTTTCTGTGTGGAGTGTGTGTGTTATTCTCTGTTCTGCATGGCTATCCTCCGTGTTCTCTGGTTTCCTCTCACAATATATATTATAACACTGATCAATTTATTGGCCAATAACATCATGAAATGTAGGATGCATGTTGGCCACCGGCTGACCAACCGGACGACTACCCCCCCTTTTTTTCAGTCTCCTGGCACCTTTGTATCCATGTCTCGTCCATGACCAGGTATGGAATTTTATTGCATTACAAATTGTACTGTTATAATTATTATGTGCGGTGGAGACAATACCCCCTCCCACCTCTTTCACCAATCCTCAGTGAACAGCGTGGTGAAAAATATGGGCAAACAACTCTCATCAGCAATTTTGCATGAGAAGACCTGCATCTAGCACTGGCTTCACTCGTCTGTAACTGAAGTTACTTTTGAGCGTTCATCGATACTGGAAGTGAGTCATGGACATGAATAATAATTACATATTTTTAGTCACTATTCAGTACCTGTTTTGCACATTTAGTATTCTGTAAAAAGTTGAATATTCCTACAGTACCACAGAATTTGGTACAAATCTGCACATGTTCTTCAAACTAAATGCCAGATCATAATAATCATCTGGATATGCTGTTTGCAAGAAGTCATATTGCCCAAGTTTAATATTAAAAGTTTGCACAGACTTAAACATTTAAGCTACACGATGCAACGCATGCTTGGAGGAAATATGTTAAAAATGTGAAGGGAAATTTGAAACGTATAGCTACGTGTGACTTGGTGGCCTTCACTGTGGCATGCCTAAAGAAATACTGCACAGCGTTGCCTTGTGCAAATCTATAATATCAATGTGACTCGCATGCTGCCGTCGAGTAATGGTTAATACATTGGACCTGCAATTCAAAGTGATTGCCTTTTGATCTCCTCGCATGGCAGCTGAAGGAGTGGCACGTATCTTAAATCTCTCTGCCTCACAAGTAATTACGATCGTCAGGTTACGTGTGGTAGGGTAAAGTGTGGGTACTTCGAATGGCTAATGTGGAAGTGTAGGCACAAATAGTTGCTCGAGCAGCTTTCCAGAGCTCTGTATGATTGGAAATCCTTCCCTCACCGGTCAAGTGGACAAGATATTGCAGGGCTGCACTTTTCCAGTGTTATTTTTATGCTACTTGTACAGATGTCTTGCTACTGAGGTAAAATATTGGTAATGCGAGGTATAATTCCTGTGCTGTGTAAGCATATTTTATTTCTACATATATATTTTTCCGATCCTTGGCTGCTAAATACCAGAAACAGACCTTTGGACAGAGATGGCCAGGGAGTCTCATATCATTTCCTTGTTGGTCTCTGTTATGCATTAGCCAAGGCCAGGAAACAAAGAGGTACTCTCAGACGAAAATCTCGTTAACTGACTGTAGGAACACTGCAAATGTGTGCCAAACCTTCCATCATTCATCCGAACTGGTTTTCTATTTGTCCCATATTGTATGTAGATCTATTACAGCAAAACAATATGTAGTGGTTGCTTCATTGATATCGTTTTTGCATGCAGCTAGACATCTTTTCATTAGCATTTATATTTACATTTCTTCTGGATATAGCCCAAGCCAGTGGCATTACCGGGCGGCACGGTGGCCCAGTGGGTAGCGCTGTCGCCTCACAGCAAGAAGGACCCGAGTTCGAATCTCGGCTCGGGTGCCTTTCTGTGTGGAGTTTGCATGTTCTCCCCGTGTCTGCGTGGGTTTTCGCCAGGCACTCCTGTTTCCTCCCACAGTCCAAAAACATGCTGCTGCATAGGTTTATTGGCTTGCAGACTAAATTGCCCGTAGTGCCCGGTGATGGACTGGCGTCCCATCCTGGGTATATCCCTGCCTTGCGCCCTGTGTCTGCCGGGATAGGCTCCGGCTCACCGCGAACCTGTACAGGACTAAGCGGTTTCTCACAATGAGATGAAATGAGTGGCATTGCTGAAGTTGATTTCGGAACAGTCATCCGACCGTGCCATTTCATAAACAATGATGCTCGGGACAATCATTGATCCATGTTAACTCGCCAGCAGCTTACCAAATAGCTCGGTGGTGCGCGTACGGGTTGTACCGCGTGTTGTTCAACACGAAGTTCAATGTGTCTTTCTACTTGTTTGAAGCTTCTATTCAGTTCCTGACAAAGCTGTCATCATGTGAGAGAAGATGCTGCACATCTTGCCAAAGAGCACGTGGTTAAACTTGAAATCACACCACTGAGCTGCACAGTACGATCCCGCAGTAGCTTATCGAATGTCTAATTTACTCTTGTGCTTCAGTGACCTCATCCAACGTCAGCTGTCGCCTTGCGAATGTGCCGGTGTCATTAAGTCTGCGTTATATCTGAAGATCATTGGATTTTTTTTACACCAATTTAAATAACTGTCATTGTTTCAAAATTAAACTTTGCAATTTTTGTGCATTCATGAAATGAATGCCCTTGACAGTTTTCCCCATCTTAATGAACAGAGTAAATGAGATTGGATAAGTTATCCTTCAATGGTCAGTATCAATTGTCATTTAAATACGCCAGATACGGTAAAACCTATTGTAGGTTTTACCGTATCTGGCGATTATGCAGGTGTTAAGATCTTAACACCTGCACACCTGCACAATCGCCAGATACGGTAAAACCTATTGTAATCTTATATTTGTATACTGGCAAAAAAGTACCCATAGCGTAAATACACTGTGGTTTATATAATGGTGCTATATGTAAGTTCGCAGAGAGAAAGGCTTGGAATGCATGTGAAGAGACCCAGAGACTAAGATGGAGATGATTGTAATTTTTTATTAATAAAATGCTAAAATAAAGAACGCAATCGTGTTTGGTTTAAGTCTATCAACAAGAATGGAAGACACCTTCCTCTATCATGGCTCTTGGCTCAGTCTCCAAACAACAACCCCAAACCGACATCCCACCCTCCTTATATAATCCCCCGTTAAACCTTCCCCTTTTCAGAACCGCCGATCTCGTTGCTACGGTCTCTCCCTTTTAAATTACACACACACACCCCCCCCCCAGCCAATCAATCCCGGCTCAGCAAATGCAATTATTATCATTATTCAAAACGTTAAGACCACTCTTTTCTGGGTGCTGCCATTTTATGACGTCACTGTGTTTCTTTGGTTTCCTAAGCAAGGTCCTTCACCAGGTCTCGACCAAATGCATTCTTGAATCTTTTGCACATCCTTTTTTCCTGTTTATGTACGTTACCGTTTGCAGTATCAACACCGGCATCTGAAGCTCGATTCTAAGGTTAGATTCCTGGTCATGTTAGCGTTATTTGAATTGGTCCTGGGTCCCTTTGTAATTCACTCACCAGCATGTGAAGTATGGTCAAACAACCACCATCACTGACATGGTGTGTGGAGGTCTTTATCCAAATTTTTATTGATAGAGGACTGTAAACTATGAATAATTGTGAAGATTCAGTTCCCGACTGTTTAGAGACAATTGGGCGAGATGAGAGCTTTCCAATTTCTGCACCAGCTTCACAGCTTATTTTATTTGTTGCCATTTTTGTTCGAGATCATTCTTTACCTTGTCAATCTAGCAAATCTGTGGTCTTCCTCTATTTCTTAATCTGTGTACTCTTGCACGTAATGTCATGTTTGGTAATAATAATCATTGCACTTCCAGAGTGCTTTTCACCCGAGGGACACAAAGCGCTGCACAGAGCTGTGGAGAGAACGGCATGTCAACAACAACATCAGAGTCGAGCAATTAAAGCACAATAATGGCTATAACGCAATGAAGAACGTAAAATAACAAATAAAATAATTGTTAGACAAATGAAGGAAGGAATAAGTGTTCCTGAGCAGGCACAGGTTAACAGCACACCATCATCCAAGCACACAGCAGTGAGTAGCATCAACAGTCCTAGCCAGAGGACTTCAAGGCCTTACGTAACAAGTGAGTCTTGAGACGGGATTTGAAGATGCCCAGGGACTCAACTTACAGAATTTCGAATGGAAGGGCGTTCCAGAGGCTGGGCGCAGTGTGCGAGAAGGCTCTGTCACCCTGTCACCAGATCCATTTTATACACGCATAGAAACCACCAGTGTTCTCTTTAGGATCTGCTCTATCAATGTCACATCTTGTCTCGGTCATGCTCTGATTGCTTAGCTTTCTAGACATTCTCGGCATGTCTCTCAAGGGGCCATTTCTGCAGCTGCTAGTTTTTGTTTGTCAGAATGTCTCATTCTCCAGCAGATTTTTGCTATACTCATCCAACTTTTCCAATTGTCATATATCACTAAGAATATGCTCTCTAGCCAATGCCACACTTATGTATGTGGAAATAATCCGGTGTGCTGTATTTTCGAAGTTTGCAATTGTAGTCCATCGTTCCTCCTGATAAGCCGCAGATGTGTTTTAAGACATATCGGCAGCGTTATGTCTAGCTATCTTACTGCATCCAACTTTTATTCATGTGGTCATCCTGCATTACATCCCGGCGTGATTGACACATATCGTGATAGTACAGCTGGTGATCTAACTAGTTTTAAATGGACCTCTGTGGTGATGGTAGTGAGCGGCGCAGCGCGTTAGTGTCGGAATTAGCTGTTTCACGCATCTCTGCATTGGAAGCGGTTGCATTTCAACAAAAACAGGACCAGTTGAGGACAGAGGTGTTGGGGTGAGAGGTTGTGTGGGTGATGGGATTTGGAAGACGACTTGAGCAAAAGCATTTTGGAACTGTCAAAACTGCTTTGCTGCCCTTAGTTCAAGAGCGGGTAATCGGTGCTAAAGGCAGGACAGCTGGAAACATTTTTTTACGCTGTTCCTTTGTTAAAACCGGCACTGTCCGTAGAGTGCAATTGGGCTAAACGCATCATGCTCTGAAGTTTCTCTCCCAGATCGGTGGAATTTTACAAAATCATCATTTAACATGATTCGTGATGTAATCCGCAAGCCCCGATGCATATAGCAGTGTTGCTATGAAAGAAAACCCCAATATTTGTTTTTCTACGTTTAAATATGGAGCAAATCTGCCTGCACCCTCACTCTAGTGACATCAAAGAAACGAAGCTAAATAAAATACAGCTTTAAAAATATATTTTTCACAGTGACTTTTGGTTTATGCATTGCACAATTGGCATTTACCTCTTTTAATGGAATCGGTCAAATAAACATTAAAACCTCAAGAATTTTACATTATATTTCATGGCAAGGAAACATGAAATTTTCGGCATACATATATATAAAAATAAATAACCAGGCCAGTTTATATTGTTTTGTGTTCCAGCCAGTCACATATGGTTTGAAACAACATAGTCTACACACCATCCTCTTTCCTTTGTGAAACGTTTTCCTTCATGAGACATTTTTTTTAGAATAAGGGGGAAATGGGGAGCGCGAACAACTGTAACATTTTTTTGTCTCAAGAAAAAAAACATTTGCACGCACTGAAAATATTTCAAATGCAAAAAAACACAATAAGAAACAATATTCTTAGCATGGTGGGCTTGATTTAGGAATAAAAAACAATACCTTAAATGCTGCTTGTGCTGACTGGTACTTATGCTTTGTGTAGAACGTAGAAATTAAATATCTTTAAATGTCCATTTAAAATTTTGATTAATTTAAAAGCAGCACCACCCGCGAGTGGGCAATATTGCTCTGGCCGTTTTTGTTTTAATATTCCACCGTCTCATATGCTGGATTACATATCTTTAGATACATATGTCTGTTGGGCTCACATTTATCTAACATTAAAGGGGACATATGGTAGATTTTCATTTTGGCCTGGTAATTGCTTCTCTAATTCTGAAGGCAAAAATGATCAAAGCTTTCGCATTAACCTTTGGTGGCTGTATTGGCTGGCGAGCATGCAGACAGACAGGCGACAGGCCCGACGTAAAATTAGGGTTTAATTTATCCGTCTGGCGTCCGAGTTTGGCGTCGCTCAGAGTTCCCTATACAAACGCTGCGAGCTGAATCGCTGCTGTCTTTTCGTCTCTTTTCTTTGACTTTGCTGAAAACACGTGATTTCATTCGGAGTTGTTGAGGTTGCATGGTGGTCTCGAAGCCTTGACTGACGTGTTTATACATTTTCAGCTTGTTGCTTGCCTGTCAAGTTAGCATGCCCTTGAAAAATATTTTTTTAGGTAATTTGAAATAGAGAATTAATAGGAATGAAAAAGTGTGGAGTTGTATGTTTTGTTAACTTAAGATTTGTAGTACAACAATTGTTATTGGTCTCTAGTGTCTTATCACTTTTATTGATTTTTTTGGCCTATAATTTGTTGCTACTATTTGACTTTTAGTTGAACTGTCCTGATGTTGTTGACATGCCGTTCTCTCCACATCTCAGATATTTAAAAAAGCTCCGAAAAAAAAGTTATTGTTGATTTGCTGTTCTTATCTCGTTGTTGATGTGCCGTTCTCTCCGCAGTTCTGTGCAGCGCTTTGTGACCCTTGGGTGAACAGCACTCTAGAAATACAATTATTATTGTATGATAAATGTTACATTATACCACTTCCCAATATATGTATTAGTAACACTGATAATTTTGCATTTTAAAATTATAGTTGAAAGTTAGATCATATTTTATATGTTGTTCTGCAACGATGTGTATATTTAAAAAAAAACCTAATTTTTTTATTGTTGCTGTTTTCTGTTCTCTGTCGTTGTTGCTGACGTGCTGTTCTCTCCACAGCTCTGTGCAGCACTTTGTGACCAACGGGTGAAAAGTGCTGTATCAATGCAATTATTATAATCATTGGAGGAAACATATGTTTGATCAGATCTTATACGTCTCTTTATTTTTTATCATCTTCATTCACATTATCTACAAATGTTAGAGTTCTATGATAGAAAAATGCGTTATTTATAAAGGTACATTTTTCACAATAACAAAAAAGATAAGAGATCTACTTGTTACACAATAGTAGTGCACGAGGTACAAATGATAACACTGCTGTCAGTGTTATTATTTGCGACAATAATGAAAGGGGAAAAGCATCATAAGCAGCGTATTAACGAACTATGTTTTACCGCAAGTCGCCCAAGTTACTTTGCATTCTAGTTAAAGACATAATATATTCATGTTGTGTTGAGCGTGGCGCACAAGAACAATAAAACAAACCCTCTCAAAACTCTTGTGAACAACCTTATCCTTAAAAAATAGAGTCGGGTACATTAAATGCAATACCTCTTCTTCATATGTGCTATGGTTTATATACTCTGAAGCAGGTCTATTGTTCAAATGCCACCGAATATATATGTTTAAGAAGGATTGTTGACGGGTCTATGGAGTTTTTTTTACTCACTTACTACATTTAGGAATTGTTCAAATCATCAGCATAAATGAAAAAGGCTTTAAAAGTGAAACTTGAACAAGTTATTGAAGATCTTAAACGCAACAGTGAAACTCTTTCAAGCTGTCCTTGCGTGGCTATGTTGCTAAAGTTACAGACGTGCCTTGGAAGTGTTTTACAACCGAGCAGCATTAACTTACGTCAAAGCTGCATAAAATAGTTTACCTTATTTAACGCATAGTTTTTATTGGCAATGCTGAATAATCCTCAGTCACGATGTAATGGCTTCTCCATAATGGTTTATTGGAGAATGACTAGCCTCTTTGTTTTCAATCAAAATCTGTCCTTTATTTATTTCGATTCCATTCAGGGTCTGATGAAGCCCTCCGAGTTTATGTGATGGGTATAGCTCAAGAGATCCAAACGCTGGGTTTGTAGCACGGCTGTACGTGGGGTGGGCGGATGAGCGGTGGGTCCTTGTGTATATTCTCTCCCCGCTGCCTGGGCCCCAGCGGAGGTGGTGAAGGTGTGCAATTTCACAGTCGTTTGATGTGAGAAAACACCCCACAACAGACGGGCCAATGTTCAGACCTTTGCTTTCTGTCAAACGTTGTACTGTATCTTATTATTTTGCAGTCCCAGTGTGATAAACTTGGTCACGCTCTCACTGCATGGGATTTATTCAAGGTGGACCAGGCCTTTTCTTTTAGATTCACAGCATGTGGTCGGTAGTGTTTGCCCCCCCCCCAAACCCCTTTTTATTTATTTTTCAAATTTCATGTCCCAAAGTAATTAACACAGTGTAGATCAAAAGGCAAGGTCTGACAAGGCTGAGCTTCAATAGATGGTACTGGGACATCCCTGTGCCTGTTGAGTCCCACAGAGTTGCAATGTTGCTCCAGTTCTTCTCATCGATGCCACCGCTTGCAAACATAATACAGTGTACGCAGAATGTGCTGAGAAAGTGAAAATGTATATTTCCCTTTTGTTCACGATGAAATCTGATACTGGAAGACTCCTCAGGCTCAGTTTCCTTTTGGCAGCAGTTGATTGTGAGTGTTAATGAAGATGTCGTGAGGCAGAGTTTGTATTAATATTGTGGGGCAGAGAGCCGCACTCCGTGCTCTGTGCCGCACTCTGGCCAGCGTTGGATCCGGTCACTCGTTCAGTTACGCACAGCGCCCATGGTCAAACTAAACGCATCGCGCACGCTCGCGCAACACCAGATGCCACGCCGCCTTCCCGGGACACGATCCTCTTAAATCACTTTCTGCCCGGTGTTATATTTCAGCACTTGGTGCGCCGCTCTCTCCTTGTGCCATGCTACCACCGTCTTGGCAGTCACTCGGCTGTGACCTCTCTCTATCCCTCATGCCTCACCAGCCCTGCTTCCCCCAGGCTGCCCTGAGCACTCCTCACTCCCCTCTTTCCCACGTAGAAAATCCTACCCTGTGTTCCAGCATTCCTTTAAGCAACCCGCTCTCATTCAGGTGCTAATTGCGGCAGACTCGATACTTCACCACCGTTTAACCCCCCAGGTATTGGAACATTGTATACTCATTTGTCCCCACCTTTCAAATTCATGCCCCTCCCTTTATCGCATTCTCCGCCGGCGATCTGCCCATCATCCACATTCCAAGTAATGCTGTAATTCCATACCACAATATGGCCATAACTCAATGGGGCTAATCTCCCTCGGTCTCGAGTACACCAAGGCCATCCTGCCCAGTGCAGCTATGTGGTCCCTAAGCCAACCTTAACCACGGCCCTCCTATTTATTACCCGATTCCCCCCCTCCACCTCCTGTCTTACATGGAAAAACCTTGGAGGGGACCTGTCCCTTCTCTGGATAAAAAAAAACATGCTCTAGGGGTGGAGGGGGAGGGGGAGGTTGAGGCCGTGGTGGGGTTAAATTAAACGGTGTTTTTACGACACGCAGTGGAAGTGAACCTGGTGTGTGCCTGCAAGTGTGGTGTGCGCGTTAAGCTGGGATGAACACGTGGTCATGGCGGCGATGTTGTCGGGTCCACATGCAGGGGGTCGGTTGCCCGTGGCATCACAATATGTTGCACATGGCAAACGTTGCACCAACATGCTATGCGGATTGCTAAAGCTGAATCATTTTCATGTGGGGGTGTGATGGTGGGAGGGGGTTTGCTAAGAATATACGAGTGGTTATTTTTGCTTGAGCATGTCCCACATGGACTCACAGGTTAGTTAGTGTGTGTGCCGTGTTACCGAGGACACCTTTAAAGGGTTTCAGTCAGCCCTTCGCTAACCACTGCGCACCCACTTATCCTCCGAGAAGGATATGTGCACATTTAACTATGCTTCCGCACAGCCACGTCACGATTACAATGCAGTGGGCATGCGGTGGAATACCACCCACGTCACAGTCCTGTGCCCGCACAGCTGCCACGAGCCAACGTTGATCCCGAGTGGCTCATGGGAAATATTGATCCACTCTTGAGCCCGTGGGGATGCGCGTGAGGATTAGCTTTGGCGGCACAATTGCCACACGCATGGCGTGTAACGCTCCCCTCCGTATCGTCTTACTCAGTGTCGCTTCCAATCTGCTTCAGCACGTAAGTCAGAGGTGTCTGTTTGGCCTCGGGGCAGTACAGCACTGTCCACCTGTGTGGACTCCAGTTTCACGTGTGTAACCTTGTATGTTTAATTTCAGAGGTTAATTCGCGTCAGGTCATGCAGTGCGATGTCTTCTTTGATTCATTTTTGAGCTGTTGATCGCAAGAGCCAGCTAGTGCCTACCGTAACTGCTTAGATAGTAATGTTGTCAAAGCTTGTTTGAGTTGTTTTGTTTTGGTGGGGAGTATTTATTTATGGCCTTAAATGCACGATTCAACCACTGTTATCGCAACGTTACATAGGGAAAATAGGTGATACGAGTGCAAATTACTTTAATATTTCCTTATAAACGGATTTTACAATCACGTTGTAAAGTTTTAGCATGAAGGCATACATATCAAGGCATTGTAACTTGATAATAAAAAACCCCCCACCAATGTTAGAAGCGTTGTAATATAATTCTAAATAGAGTTACCTTCATACAATTGATATGTTTTATATAATTTGCAAAGACCCTCTTCCATCTGATGCAAATTGCTCTGCCTCTTTGAATTGTTTTTATATAAATTGTTTTTACATTTATATATAATTTTTATTGTTGCTTCTTTTTAATGTGTTTTAATTATGTACGGTGTCCTTGAGTGCCCAGAAAGGCGTCTTTAAATAAAAGTAATTAATTAATTAATTGATGGAGATAATACCTGCCGGCAAAACTATCCAACACGTCCGATGGATCATCAAGCTGTAGCTTTTCAGTGATCTTCATAATCATCATTATTATTATTTGCAGTTACTAAGTTGCTAATGAAGGACAGTGTTTAATATTGGCTAACAAGGCAAATGATTGCTGTAATAGTGAACTTATGAAAACATGTACGAACCAAAAAGCACAATTTATATGCTACAAGCAAAATTATTTATAGGATTTCCCCTGCTGCGCGAACATCTGTGTGCAGTGTGCTTGCGTATTTGCCAGGTTATTGCTGAATTGTCTTCTCAATATTCTCATAATCGCTTTTCTTCACGTTTTTCATCTAATTCCTTCTCCTCAAACCCCCCACACACCCTGTGGTACTGGTACTCAAAAGAGTGCCCAGTCCAGTCCGAAACTGTCTAACTTTGACTGTTGCACACGAGTGCAGCAGGACAGAGGTTATGTGGAGCAGAGAATAAAATAGGATACAATTATATTTTAAGTGACCCGCTTTAACCGCATTCAAAAGTAGAAAATAATGTTTTGAACACAATCAGTCTATCTAGGGATACAGATTAAAAGCGGGTGGCCCACACACTGACAATATGTGACTTACGATTTACTGATAATACAGTGAGATTGACATTTTAATTATTTTAGTTATAAAGACGTGTTTTTCTAATTATTTTGTAAAAGGAACAACTATCAGTTATCACTTAATATCAGTACGGTTTAAAGGTTTTCATTAAAGGAAAAGATTATTGTAGTCTTATACGGCCAGTGTTTGGCCATCCTGGGTGGGCCCAGGATCGGCTTGTCACCGGTCTTCAAACTTTTCACTAGATTGCATTGTCATTCGAGTTATACCTTCGTGCAAATTTTCAGCTCTCCAGCTTAATCGGAAATGCTTTCATTTTGTGCTCAAAGATTTTAACTATTACACACACCCCCCAATGTAAGTTAAGTAAAAGCGGGTAAAAATGAGACGAAGCATGATGCGATCACTGAATATTAATGCTACAAATTCATCAAATAGATCACATATATTGTGGGAAGTGATCCTTTGCCCTGTTTACCTTTGCACTTTGTCTTAATTGCACTTTGTGTTCACTTCAAATCATATTCAATGTACTTAACTTATTTAAATTCAAATTAACTGATTTGCATTCAAATGTAAACAAAGTAGCTTGATTAGGTATGTTTATAAGTGACTTCGTTTTAACCCAGCACAATTTTCAATTCACAATAACCGTTATAAATAGTAATTTGAAAGGATCGTTCCTATGGCGGGCCCAGGATCGGCTTGTCACTGGTCTTCAAACGTTTCATTAGGTTGCATTGTTATCCGAGTTATGCCTGCGTGCAAAATTTCAGCTCTCCAGCTTTATCGGAAACGCTTTAATGTTTTGCTCAAAGATTTTAACCATTACACACATCCCCCAATGTAAGTTAGCCATTACACACATCCCCCAATGTAAGCTAAGTATAAGCGGGTGAAAAATAATGCGGGGGGGGTGTGGAGGAAGGGGGGAGCCGTTTGGCAAAAACTTGCAACAAAAAAGAACTTCCAGGCATAACGGGCAAAGCATTTGGTCATCAATCAACCTTCCCGGAGACTGTGTTTACGGAGCCTCCTCTGTGTCTGGCTGATGTAGGTTTGGCGGGATGGAGGGAGGTGGATTATGTGTGAGGGTTGGGGGGGTGTGGGGAGGAACTGAAAGCTAGGATCTGGAGTCACCAGCATAGCCTTCGAGATCATTGCCCGATCGTTACCTTGTGATTTGGGCAAATTCCTGCCAGGGCTTTGCTCCAGTAAACCTGAGGATACCCCCGAGCGTCCCATCATAATGCAACGGCCATGGCTGTAGAATCAAGGAGTAAGGGTGGAGAGGGATGGCCCTTTTTTATTTTGTGGATGATGTCATCGGAAAGCCAGCAGATGTTGTTGTGAGTCCCCCGTGACCGCCGTGCCTTTCCTCCTTTCACAGAAGCGTTCCTCGTTTTGGTTTTTATGCTGCTTGCAATCTTCCAGACTCCCCAGAAATAAAGAACCCACAGTTTCCTTCCCTAAAACCTATTACGAGTAGCAAGAAATGTTTTCCCGCATGGTCTATTTGTTTTCAAGGAACGTTGTTAAATTTCATCAGTAGTTTGAGCGAAAAATGTACACCTGTTTTTGTTTACTGTGCATGGGGAAATGCAAGCCTTAGTTTCCATGCCATTGGGCCCCATAGATAATAGGAAATAAATGCACGATCTGAATCCCCGTGCCATAGTGTTGCGTTGTAGCAGTTCGCTCTGCAACTGCAGTGGGACGTATTTCATGCATTGCTATCGTAAATAGCCAACATTTTGCATTAATCACCTTGAGGACATGAATAAACGTCTTTTCATGCAAGCATATCATGTATGATGTGGTCAGCAATAGTGTTGGGGTGGAGTGGCGGCACAGTGGTTAGAGCACTTGCAGCATACACATTGGTACCTGGATTTTGTTTTCGTTCACAGACTTGTCTTGGGCAACCAACACAAGTTCGAAATCGAGTGCCCACTGACCTGCACTGACCAGCCTAGAGAAATATAGTCAAACAGCCCCCAAGAGTGACATAGATGATGGGGGGTGGGGGGGTGCTCCATCTGGCAGTGCACACGGCTGCAAATGATCTAATTTACTATTCAGTATAAAATATATATATTAATGTTAAAAATGCTAAACATAAACGTATTGCTATGATCAATAACACTGGCATGATTAGTGGTAACTCCAGAGATAGACACAGTGTTTTAAAATCTTTACGGTATTGAAAAGTGTTCACTGAAAATATGGCAAGGGAAAGATTGTTATATTACACAGGTCTAACTGGAATTCTAGAGGACCCAAAACTACCCTTTGACCCAATGCAAATATAATGCATATTATTTTTCAAAGAATATGGTACTTGTTAAGCTTTTTTTTCTTCTGTAAGTGTAGTTTTGTTTAGGTTCATTGTTTTGTGCTTTTTAAGGGGGAGAAAAAATAACCTTTCCTAATTTGTTTGCATTTGCTTTCTTGTTAAATTAGAAACAAATGTTCAGAAAGGATTGAAACCTTTTTATTATGAATTGTATTACATAATGCTCTGCATTGGCAGTTCGTGATTTACAAGGGGCCTTCATTGTAGAAGCTTATAGGGGAGGAAAACATGTACGAGTTTGCACATTTAGGGATGCTAAAGAAACACTTTAGCAATGTCTTTTGGTGTTATTGGCTGAATCCGTTATGGCTAGTGGCTACCATATATAACCTGTCTTATGAGTACTACATTTAGTTCACAGCACGCACAGCCACAAACTCCAAAATAAGATCAGAAAATATAATTATATTGATAAGAACCTATAAATATACATCACTAAATAAAATAATTAAAATATGTGGTTTGGCCCAGTCTAGAAGCAACTTGCCATGCTAACGAAAGGGAGCTCTCAAGGTGCTCTCTACAGAGTATTTGGCCCAATTTTTCATACTGGCCAGACATCACATAAGATGTGGTAGTACCTACACATAACGCCACCGCATACTACATGTGGATCGACATACTGAGGTTTACCCATTTATACTTCTGGATTTAAGGAATTTTAATGATATGTTATACTGTAAAGGTGAATATTAATCGGTTGTGTATAATGTTTTTTACTGAACTGAAACACTTCGCCACAAGGTGCAACATGATACAAACAAAATAGTTCGAACTGAAACACTTCGCCACAAGGTGCAACATGATACAAACAAAATAGTTCGAACAAGCTTCAAGTGGATCGGTATTCGCGACTGCCGCTATGCGTAATTTCATGCCAGACGAGCTTACAGAGCTCAAAGCCGTCGAATGGAGGCCCTTCTATATACAGTGCTGTGTGCTACAGGGCTCTACCTTTACTTCTTTACTTTTTTTTCCAAGTGCTGTCGTAATATTTTATGTATGTCATCTTAAAAAACGAGGTGGCATTCATCAAGCCAGTATACCTGACACAAGTCAGGCACAAAGGCCAGGCTGCCGTCTGTGTGGCCATGTGATAATTCTTCTGGAAAAACAAAGTTACAACGTTGAGTATTTTCTAGGCTGGTTGATGACCCATTCTTTACAAATCTGCACGTGAGCGATCCCCTGTGTTGCCAGCCAGTCCGACGGTATGTGTTGTGTTGGCCAAGTACACACCGATTGCAAGGAACTGGAGTAGGGGTTGGGGCGCGTTGCCTTTGGGGTTGGCAGGGGATCACCACAATATCTGCCAGCGAAACAGAGCCGAAATGATTACAGCTGTTAACTATCACAGGCTATCGCCTACTTCTGCACACGAGTCTTCAGCACTCATGAACAGCAAGTCCTTAGGTGATGCCATTGGCACGATGTACATTAAAAATATATAGTCTTGAAGCCTCCATGGATGAAATGATATTGGAAATACGTAAAAATAACAAACCATTAACAGCCATCCTTGGTGTTAACTTCATTCACATATAACCAAAAATATAATTTCGAGGGTTCACATATTTGTTCAATTTAAAACGTATTTATTCCAAGCGAAAATTATTCTGAGGCACGAGGTAACCTGAAGG
>JAZEWT010000009.1:8789892-8802900 GCA_036362905.1 Mordacia mordax | reverse complement strand
TTAGCCAGGCGGTTAGCCGGCGCCAACTCGCCAGATGCTGCATCCTGTCTATTAAGAAGTTATCGGCCACTTAATGAATGAGTGTTTTTTACTCACGGGAGGAAAACGGAAAACCTGGAGAGGACGAATACACAAATGTCACTCAGAAAGGTACCTGAGGCAGACATCGAACTGCTTCAGGCAGGACTTTCTTTCTGTGAGACAGAGATGTTACCATTGCATGCACACCGTTATTCAAACATATGCTAACGTGTACCAAGTCAACACTTGCCTTCACACTATGACTGTTCCTGAATAAAGACACATACATGGGGGGATTACTGCGATGCTCTTTCTCTTGTGTGCAAGGGGGACCAAAAATAAATATATAATACATTTTATCAGACAGCGGGAATTTATTTCTTTAAAGAACGCTTTTGAAAAACACAATAATAATTTACAAAACTACAAACCTTTTTTTCCTCCGTGAATATATTTTCAAAATAACAGAAAAACAAAGAAACCCAACCCTGCCTTCTGGCGGAAGACCAAAGCAAGAGAATAGGTCGCCCATTACACTCAGAGTGGAGTGACATTACTTGATACTGGAAATGTGTCCTATACTCCTGGCCAAGCAAAATAGCTTATGGCCATCTGAGCGAGTGATGTAATTTCAGGCCAGACTGCACGGATTCTAGCCGTTTGTTAGGCCGTTTTAATTTATGTCGGAAGGAAAATCGGTCATCGCATTAGTGAGGTTTTGTTTTAGTGGTGACGTGCAGGAAGGGGAAGGGTGACGCATGCACTGGCAGAGGTTGCCACACGTGTGGAATTGGGAGTTGCCCTTTTTGGTTTCTTGCGTGCAATGATTGTTCAAATGAACAAAGACAAACTGATTCACTGTACAATTATGGGAGGAAACTAGAGAATCACTCACTCCACCACTGGGCCACCTTATGAATGTGCCATTTACAATTGTAGTTCATTAAAACTCAACGTTAGAATGTTATGTTTATAGGATAGAGAAATCCCACCTTAATTTAACCCACATACATTAATTTTCACAATGACACTTTACAATTATGAAAAATATGATAGCGAATAAGAGCTTTTTAATTGTTTCAACGTTACTTGTTTAAAGGTCACGTGCTGCTTTTTATTACTATCCCACTATACTCTCAACTTCTCGCGTTTCTGCAATTACGTTGTTCGGTCATAGCAGCAATTAGAGGCAAAGGTCAAATCGTTAGCAGGAGGCTGGCACCAGCTAATAATATCGGTCTGATTCGGTAGACAGGCAGCGGAGTTGCTGTCGGGTGTACAGATGGTGTCGCTGCACCAGAGCCCACCTGCTGAGAGAGGCCCAGGCACCACGCTATGAAAATGGCATAATTGTAGAAGAAACATTGGTTAAAGTAACTTAAATTTCCTACCGGTAGAGTTTTATCATAACCCCCCTTCCCACCCGGACTGTACAAAATTCTTAGACCACTTTCTGTATCTGACCATACCAGCTTACTTTCACCTCTGAGAGTAGGCCCAATTTCAGTCTTTTGTATTAAAGGGTCCAAAGACACTCTGGTGTTGCCTGTGTTAATTGTCCTACAGAGAAATTAGCCCCCGGTTCCCTGTGATAGACTGTCGTCCTACCTTGGTATTGCCATACCTTTGTGCACTTTCTGCTTACCCCTTCCTATTGGATAACTGATCAAACGAGCTAAATAACTTAACGGTGCCTTCGAGCTTGAATAAATAGCAGATTGACTGAACATAACCAGGGTATTCCACTGAGCATTAGGACTTATATGTTCAGCAATGTCGCACCAAGCAACTATAAAAAGTGGAGAGTTGAACCTACACTGCACACACTTGCTTTACCGTGTGCATCTGGTAACTTTAAGTGTAATTACCCTCAATTGTGGCTTGCATGTGCAATGTAAAAATGACCTCATCGGTCCACAGACCCAGAAAACAGGTTTTTGATTGCTTTTGGTGAATTTGTCTGGATACAGTTGCGAGCTCCTGCCGCTATTTGTATAGTTAGTCTAACTGAATCCTTGTGTATAGTATTCAAGAGTATATGCGTTGTTGGCCGATTTCATGCGCGCATGTGTACGTTAATGTGACTAACACTATATACGTACTTTGCTTGACACACCTAGATTTTAAATCCGGTGGTCGACGGTTTTATTCAATGCCTTGGCACGGGTTGAAACAATGGGGTAGGTTAATTAAATTATTCTGCCTCTGTCTACCGAACGGTATCACAATTAAGATGATCATTGGATCTCTTATAACAGGTGAGTGTATTCACACCTTACCCTGCCACCCCGGGAGGTCAAACTGCCGATTGGCAAGATACTTATTTGAACAGTTATTACACCAGATAACTCCTGAACCGTATTTGAGTTTATACCTGTCTACTGTAGCCTGTCAAAGTACAGTGCTAATATGGTTCTGCTCTGTAATAGTGTTACATGCCTCATAATGCCCTTTGAGAAACGTACCTATCATGTATGTTTCTCAAAGTTTAAGCCAAGGAACGCATATGAAAGTCTCTCCGTCTTATACGAGGGTCGTGTTAAAATACACAGTGATCGAAGAGCTTTTGAAGTTTGGTATTAATCCCAGTTGCAAGTCGCGTTGCACAGGCTTCCTGCTATACAATGTGTGGCCAGTTTGTCGCTGCTTTTGAATTAAACTTTACAGTGAACCTATTAAGAGGACGGTAAATCACTTTAAAATAACAATTAAGCACCATGCATTTCAGCATTAAATTATTTGTTCACTGCTTGCAAAAAAATAATGGACCGTGTGTGACATCTTCAAGGAAAGAATGTTGTTCTAATTTTGCCTTTTGCTTTGGCATTGCCAGACATTTTAACAGAAAAAAACTAAAATATAATAATAATAGCATTTATAGAGCGCCTTGCACTCCAGGGTTACAAAGCGCTGCACAGATGATGCCCAGGGACTCAGCAGACGAATCTCCAATGGAAGGGCATATTGAAAGCTTGGTTAATTAGATTAGATTAATTAGGTGTTACGAATTACGTGAGTCTTATTGGACGAAGGGCCAAGATTGTCAAATTACCTCCATCAGAAAGTGTTATGCAACGGGATTGTGTTAGTGTAACAGGATATAAGTAACAAATAAAATGTATAGCTTGAGAATACGTTTTTAAACCGCACTTATTTATATAGTTATAATAACGATTAAAATTATTTTATTTATAGTAATTTCAAAAAACTCTCAGATTAGTCTAAAGCAATAGTGATTAGTTAAACATAAAATGTAAACGTTGTCAAATTTAATTTTGTAACTTTAATGGCAGGTATAATTTTGCAACCGCTGAAAGTTATATTTGTGAATTTTAATATTCCTTTGATGTTTTCTAAGACATGAGTGTTATGGGTGGTGAGTGTGGCCAGAGAGACGGTGCTTTCCTCATTTTAACAGGGAGTTCTTTGGACATTAACTATTACGTACTCGTTATTTTTATTGTGTTTATAAAATAATAGAAGTCGCAAATAAAGTATTGTTTGCAGCTTTATGTTGTCAGGTAGGCAAGCACAGAAGAACGGGAAAGTACGTGGTCTGCAGCTAATTAACAAAAAGTAAAGAAAACAAATCCACCAGTAGCTTTTAAGGCAGTAATACATGAAAACATATCCGGTTTCTAACTTGTGTTGTCCTAAGCAATGCGCACTTCCATGGGAAACGAAACTGAAACGTTTATAATGCCTATTACACTCCCATATCCCTTTACGCAAATAAATATTTGCCACCGTAAATCCTGACCACTGATCAGACGCTTAGGGGCGCAAAGCAGAAAGGCTTTGTAATTTATAATGTTGTATTATCTAGGTCACATCCTCAGAGAGGGTATGCCTGACCTCCCTGCATGATTAAGTGTGTGACTATCTCATGGTGATAAGTGGCTTTTGTTTGGGAAAACATGTGCTGTGTATAAGCTCCAGGTACGAGGATGACACTGCCTGGTACCAGTCTTGCCAGGCCATTATCAGGCCATCATGTCAAAGCGTATGATAAAGCCCTTTGTTAATGACACAAGATCCAAAGCACATGTGCTCGGCCAACGAAACAACAGCAATTTTATTCTTTCATGATCAGTCTCCCACCACAAATTAAAAATATATGTAGTCATATATGAGTGTTGTCTCTTGGCCTTGCTTACAAGTCTATAGGAAAAGCATTGACAGTTGAATTTGTAGTGTAATTATTTTAATATGAATGTTTATTTTAGCGTAAGAATGTTTTGATTTGTTTGATTAATGGCTGCGCACTCTAATTGATTCTAAGACAGGAAAATGTACATTGCGCTTCTAAATTTTCCTTTTAATGTAGCCAAACGCATGTCTCCTTCTTTGTTAGCTCTCTTCCTCATATTATTTTAAAAGATAAATGTATGCATAATTTAGGAGATTTCTTCACAAAATAGTATAGCTTTCTCTTTTTATAGCCAGTTTCCCAGACACTTTTTTTCGTGGCTTCAGCACAGCTGTTGACATAATTTCGCTCCTATTTTTGATGGATATATTTAGGGAGCTTTGTGTGCCACTCTTTTTCTGCAGCTGTTCAAAGGTCTGCCATCATGCTATTCTTTTTAAATTTGGCAGTGGACGGTAGATCAACCGAAGTCACATTAATTAGATTTCGCAGAACAAA
Source organism: Mordacia mordax (assembly GCA_036362905.1). NCBI lineage: Eukaryota > Metazoa > Chordata > Hyperoartia > Petromyzontiformes > Petromyzontidae > Mordacia > Mordacia mordax. The sequence goes on along the minus strand of JAZEWT010000009.1, from coordinate 8,798,231 downwards.
GTTCACGGCAAGTCACGTGTGTTTGTGTAAAGAGCTCGGAGCAGAGCCAGGTTTCATTTTGAGGACAACTTTTGCTGGCAATTTATATTCAATCCCTCCAATTGGCACTCCATAGAAATGAACTCTAAAATACGTTATTCCGTGCACATTGAAATACATCAAGGATGAAGTCATTTATTCAAGTTTCTATAGCGTCCCCTATTAATTTTATGAACCTCCGTTTGGATCAAACTCTAGAGCAGCCAAACGTAATTTTGTTGGATAAGCTGGCTCTTTAGTGTAAAGGCTGATAGCCAGTGTGGCATTTTGTTATGCACTTTTATACTTTATATGGTTTTCTGTGATGTATTTTGTGACTGAACAGCATTGCTGTTCGAAATTTTCATTCTCGATGGAGAACACGAGGCTCAATTCAGTTTTACGACGAAGTTCTCAGCTCATGGAACAAAACAGCATACATCGTGCTGAGCAACACGTGACCGAACCCAAAAACACGTCAGAGAGCTCTGCGGCAACATCTGCGAAAGTTGCGGAAGAGTTTGAATCTAGTTGTCAATGCATTTTGACAATAATGGATTAATCTATATTATCCACTTCGATTGTTGCTGTCGTTACCCTGTTGTCAGAACACACGCTTTTGGAACAACCGTACAGTTGTTGCAAAAGTGTGGGATGGAGAGCGAGTGAAACGTCCAATTGGTCACGGCGCGTTCAGATGGGGAAGATGACAATTCAATTCGCGAGATCACAGGGTGAGTGAAAATTGTAGTAGACTTTAAAAAATTGTGCTTTTTCAATATCTAGAAAACTACCATTATTGATTGCGTCGGCAGCTTTATAAGCTTTTTTCCCTCAAAAATCCAAGCTCTACTCTAAAGGGCCAACTGCAAGCCCCATCATCGCGATTATTATCAGCATAACCACGTGGAATCAGTGGAGAGGAACTCAGGCTCTGTTGTATGTCTATGGAACACATGCCTTATATTAATTTATCCAATCATGGCTACTGTTCTGCCAATCAAGGTTGCCGACCTTTGCTTTGTGATTTATTCAAATGCATTATGAATAATCATCATCACCTTGCTGTATATAAAGTTGTACTGTACAGAATTATTATAAGTATGGTGGCCACCTATCATGGTTTTCCCAGATTATTCTTTTTTTGACGGATTTTTTCCTAGGAAATGTGTAATTCTTCTACGGGCATTCAATAGATCACTCAAGACAATGCATTTGTATGGTAGGTCTTTCCCCTATAATTTACAACTCACAAAGGAATGCAGCATTTCGTCTATAAAAACTCTCAGACTTATTCAAATCAGCATCTCAAAATAACTGCGTCATCAGCAGAGTTGACAAAATGTGGTTATTTCAACTGGCAGCAGTTAAACAAAGGGATAAAATAATATTTTATTGGACAAGTTAGACATATCATATTTCATAGTAATAATAATAATAATTGCATTTATAGAGCGCTTTTCACCCGGGGGTCACAAAGCGCTGCACATAAATGTACTTGAGGGCTGTACATGAACTTACACTAAGGTGTGGAATACATTTAGAATCTCTAGGAAGTATGGGAGGATTTGGTTCCATAGCAAAAACAATCTTAATAAGAAAAACATGCTTTAGCACAGTATTTTCCTCGACAAATACTCTTAAAGTATTTAATTTATTAAAAGCAAGTATGCATTGGGTATGACGGCACTGCCTTCTGGGCTGCAGTGAACTACTTTCGTGATTATATTTTTTATGAGTAGTGATCCCCAGAGAGGTACCAGATAGGAGTCCATGTTACTCTCACTCTGAAATATCAATAAAACATATCTTTCCTGTGAACACAGCATGCGTTGTGTGCTGCATTGTAAGTATTGCATTGGGTGCATGATATGTATTGAAACTGTGAAAATTCCAGTGGAAATGGGTGGAAAACAACATTCATTAACAGTTCACCCTTCACAGCAGGGAGCACATATCTGGGACACAGATACCAAAGGACAGCATTTTTATGCGATTTTTGAAAATTAAACTCGTGGCCATGTCACTATTTTTTGTTGTTGAGAGCATAGTGGGGTTTTTTTGTGCTCATGTGGTTGCATATTCCTATTTTGTAACTTATACTTGTTAGGCTCCCCTAAGAAGGGCATTTCAAAATCACTGAGGACGGATGTTTTAAAGTACTGTGATGCATGCCTCAGATTACTTTATATTTCCAGTCACATACCCCATATTCATTCACCACATTATATTGTAAAATGTGACATGAATGTGTGCATAATTAGGCAATAATTTAACAATGCTAGGAATAATTCAGCTCATCCACAATTTCTTGGCCCTTCATGGGTTGGTAGCCTTTGTCATGTCACATAGGTCAGCAGAGGTGTGACCTAGGCAGCCACAGGCTCCATTAAGGCCAGCTTTGTCTACCGTCACTTTATGGTTGTGATTTATAGTAAGTCATCAATCAATTCACGTCTGAACGATTAAATTATTTTATTACTATGATCGTATTATTCTCATATTTTTGCACTCATTTGTATAGCTTTGTCTACCTCATTAACCTAATTTTAACATAACGGTGTAAACGTCATATCGCAAGTACTTAATATAACACTCATTGCTTGCTGCTTTACGATAGTAAGAAGCGACATCCGTGAACAAATCCACCCGATTGCACTTACCAATTGCGCTTGCTGGATCGCTGAAGATTGTCATGTCTACGATGCTGTTGCTTGTTTGTAAATCTCATCTCATTATCTGAAACCGCTTAATCCTATATAGGGTCACGGTGAAGCCGGAGCCTATCCCGGAAACATAGGGCGTAAGGCAGGAATACACCCGACGACGGGACGCCGGTCCATCGCCGGGCATTGCGGGACAATTTTAGTCTGCGAGCCAATCAACCTATCCAGGAGCATGCTTTTGGACTGTGGGAGGAAACCGGAGTACCTGGCGAAAACCCACGCGGACACGGGGAGAGCATGCAAACTCCACACAGAAAGGCACCGGAGCCGAGAGACTCGAACCCGGAACCTTCTTGCTGTGAGGCGACAGCGCTAACCACTGGGCCACCGCGCTGCCCTGTTTGTGAATCACCAGTCCGTTCTATGCTTAGTTCCCCGTAAAAAAAAATCATAAGTGGGCAGATGTTAAATTTACGCAGAACGTCCATTACAGTGCGGGGGTCCGAATGCATAAGAACAGGTGTTAGCCTGAGCCATGAGCCAAGAAAGCAATCAGACGTGCACGTTTGGCGAGTAAGGAGTTCTACTTTCGAGTGCCGCATATGCTCAATAACGGCCAACGTTTTCACCGTGGTTTTCCGTCAACCGTGACACCATATATTTACAGTGAAGTGTAACAAATAGCATTAATTTAAGTGGAAGGTTGTGGCACTCCTTTGTGCAGGAAATCAAGTGTTAGTAAATAAACTAAAATTAATATACGAGCCTTATGGGAGCGACGTTAGAAAGGAATTATAATTGACAATTCTCTGCCGCGTTGACTGCACGCGCCTGTGTGCAGGATCGTGGAAGTGAGTCGGTTAACATGCTGAAGACCAAAAGCATGTATTGGTGCCTCAAGCTCTCTCTCCCTCCCAACTCCCACACCCATCCTCGTTACATCCCAGCAGCAGGCAGTGAGCAGATAAGCAATTTATAGACTGGGTTGTTGGAAAGAGGCTTTGGATTTTTTTTTGGTGTTCTGACAGCTCCTTCATCCGCCCTCCCTATGAGCTCATTCTGTGCAGTGCGGTGCCATCACGAATTAACATTAAAGCACATTTTTAGTCCGACCTTATTTTTGTTATGTGTGGTTAACATTGTATTTACATATTTAAATGTGATTTACAGCTTTAATTGGAGATAATGTAATTAGCTACGTAATTTGTCATTCCATTTTTTTCTTATTTTGTCAGTAACTTTTTTTTTTGCCTCAGAAAGCACCAAAGACACCTGCAGGCTGATGTCATTAGATATTTGATGATTCCAGTTCCAAAAAAGCACCCATAAATCAACTTAAAAATGCGGTGAAGAATTTTGGGAGTTGGAAAAGTAAGGTTTTTGGCGTGTGGTGTGTTTTTTTTTTCCATTACCTCTTGAATGGATGCGGGGCAGGCCTTGTTGGCTTGGTTTTCTTAGGAGTATTGGTAGTTGACGAGGTATTTGTAGTTGGTGAAAAGTCAAGTAGGTTTAGTGAATTAATTTGCAAAAAATGGCAATATTGTCGATTACTCAGACTATTTTAAAGATGGATGTCATTTCTACATCCTGCCATTGGAAGGCAGGACCCCCCCCCCCAACAAACCATCCTCAGAGATACACGGCTGATGATGACTATGGCATCCCAAACTCTTGCCCATTAGCTCCCATTCATGGGACGGAAGTGATACGTTTTTCTTCCAACCACTTTTGCGATATTTGATTTTCTGAGTAGTAAAATGTATAATCTGTCGAACAATCAATGATTATAATAATCGTAAATTGCTACAAGTCAGTAGCTTATCCTGTGTTTTTTTCTATAAACTTTCCTATGCCCTTTTAACTACGGGAAAATACACATTAGTATGATTCGTTTTCGGTCACAATTGAGGGCTGCTCGTTATGTGTTCAGTTTCTAATTTGAACATCGATTGTTGTTTGTCACCAGCGTGTTCACGTCTCACAGATAATGAGCTCGTGTTAGCATGCATGCATACTTTTCTTCTAACAATTCACTGGAGTTGTGGATATGATCTTGACAGTGTAATGAACGCAAACCCGCTGGAAGCATTTGGGGTTGAATGCACTTTATTTACATAATGGACTGCTCGGAAGTAAATGCAGTCCAATTATGTGTCATACATTCTAGAACTAGTTTTTTACAAGCTTACTGTGGTTCATCGTATATTATTGTGCCATGTGGTAAGAAATATTGATACATTATTTATGTGTGTCGCATCTGTGTTTTTTAATGAATATAAATCGTGTTGTACTGCAGGATATACACATGCAAATATTTATTCTAACAGAGTATGCATTTTAATAGTTTTCATGAGAAGGATGAATACAGCGAGTTGATTCCATAGAATTCTATGCAATACCACAGTGGTTGCAATAGGTCAGTTAAAACTGAGATCATGGGTTATAGGTTAACTGTTCAGGGCATGCCTTTGGCTTGGTGGTGATTTGAGAATGCGCTTTAGGACTTTCATAGAATGGATGGCTTCAATTATTGGGAGAATTTTTTTTCTTTTTGCGACACTCATTCCTCGGGGGAATTGCAGGTAGCACTGGTCTTGGGCTGTACTCAGTTAAACCAATACGTTTTGCTCTCAGGCACTTTTGGTTTCTATTCCCTTATAGCAAGTAGAGTCAGCTTCAGCATTTGCAGCTGTTGTGTTTATGTGGCCTGTACCCAGAAAGAAATCCCATTATCTACACCCCTAATTGGACAAGCCGTGTTCTTGGCTTTTGCCCATTTTTGGTAGCAAGGAAACAACTTTTCCAACATTTTGCTCCCATGTACCGATAGTTTCCAATTCTGCAAAAAAAAGCCAAGAAATATTCTTGCGAGAAATCGGTGCCCTTAAATATTTCCACGATATTTTTGGAATGAGGGAAATGCATTTATTGCATAGTGCTATTCAAATGTAAGACTGTGACATGAATAATGCACGTGACATATATCATATTACATCTAAATTGCTTTATTCTTATTGACTGTTCTGGACAGTGCAAATACAAGATTATTTTTCTTAAGTGAAATTGCCTTTTCAAGCATCACAGTTACAGCTCCGGGGGTGGGAACAGGATATGGAAATTAGTGTCAAAGTGACCTAGAAACGGACTCACAACAAAGAACACACGCATCACGCCCACACATATAAGGACACAATAGAAGCCACGCACGAACACTTCGCCTGAGGATGCCTCCAACGTGTGAGGCGAAACGTCGCGAGGAGAGGAGAGAGAGCCATCGACGCGGCTGTCCCGAGAGAGCAGCTTTTCGAAGCAATCATCATGCATCGAGCCGTGAAAACCTACATCATTACATCACAGTTACTTTTACTAAATACTGGGGGGGGGGGGGGGGGAAAAGGAAATGATATAGATATATTAACAGCATATTGAAGGTTACATTTGATAATCATTCAAGTTCACAATGTGCTCAAATTTAAATGTGTGCAAAATGTCTGGCTTTTGTGTTCGAAATAGCTCATTTAAAGTTTCATGCATATAATCAAATTCTGGTATGTATCTCCACATGCAACTAACACGTTTTAGCACGAGTCTCTTGGATTTTCATAGACCAACAGTATCTCACGGTATTTGTTTAAGCAAGCAAGCTCTGGCCCAACATCAACCCTCTGTGTCTCAACAGCCAAATCATTGGTCTTAATAAACTAATTTTGCTGGCTTCCCAAATGTTATTACCAAGAACACCATGCCTCGTGCAATGCAATGGATACAATAATCAACATTGTTTTTGAACTTACTATGCATTTGTCTTCAAAGGTTGGCTTGGTGTGATGCAAAGCACCTGTGGGCTAAGACGCGATGAACGAGGGAATGTGCACCTTCTCATCACCAAGGTCCATTCCTTCTGCAGGAAACAGTGCTGCCTATAATTAGGCCTTGCGGTCCAAAGCGAGGCCGGGCCGGTTCCCACGCAGAGGCACTGACTTAGTGTAGACGTGCGCGAGCATCATGCACGCCTGCTTCCCGCACAGGGTCTTATGCTCCACCCGCAGCCCTTGCTAGCGGTGGAGGCAGGAAAACAGGACGGGAAGCGGTGACACAAAAGCCCTTCCCTTAGCCAGACGCTTGCTCTCCAAGGCAGGCGTTTTACCCTTTTAGACAGAAAAGAAAAACTCCCACAACAACATAGCTATAAATCTCTCCTGGGCACCTCTGGGATTGCGTATGCGTGACTTATTTCCTTTTGCGCGAGAAGCTGTGATTATTTAGTTACTTGGTGCAAGGGCAGTGTTAAATACAAGGAGCGATTGGGGAAGCCCGTCGCCAACAGATAACTATGCAGATGTTTCGTAGTTTCCGTCGCGTGTGAGCATCGTTTATTTGTTTCCCTCATGACGATTGACATCGTTTCGTTAAATAAAACATTAATGCTAAAGATCATGGTTAATGTACTGTGCGCTATGAGCACACATTCTAAAAGTAACATCTCTGCTAAGGGAATTGTGAAATAAAGGGGTCTCCAACCGCTTTTTTTTTCATTCAAAAAAAATCTGCATTTTATGGAAAATACTTATTACTCCTATAAAAAAGGGAGCTCTCAAGAGTAAGCTTTAATTGCCGGTGCTGACAGATATTAAATGCGCATGCATGTCGTGCCGATGTGGTCTCACGCCAGGTGGTGGAGGGGTCAGAATTGCCCAAATGTTGAAACGACTCTGGAACAATGCACCGTTTCACACAAGGGGAAAGAGGAAATTGTTCACGGAGTGAGCCTGAAGGTCGGCAAAGGGGTCTCCTCGTCAGATTCGAAATGCCCACCTCTGCTTCCGAACGACCCACGTGTCATCATTGTCACTTTGCGTGTGAGATTCCTTTCTCGTTTTCACGTTTGGCTTTCCGCCCTACGATGGCAGGAACGCATACGCTTTCTTTCCATTGCACTAGTGTCACTGACAAAAGGCTGCACTTTATCCTAGTAACCGAACCACCCACACTGACTTGTAGTGAATTTGCTTTATTAACACTCCGTGCACTTGCACTTGAGTGCCTTAATCTGAATGGACCGCTCAATTCTTGGAAACGACTACATGCAATTAGATACTGCTCAGCATAGCAATGTTTAAAAATGCACCCCTGTGATATATAAATAGCGCGTAAAGTAAATATGTTTTGGTATGTCCATGGCTTTGTCTGATACCGAAAGTTTCATTTTAAATCTTTCATGGTTTTTAATGTAAACATATGTGAAGGGAGCACTCTATGTTAACGTGTTCTTTCAAGCCATTTGAAAAGAAAATATGCACTGAAGGCAGCTCCACTCACCGTCTGGACTTCGGCAAAGTTTGTTTAATTTAAAATATCAAGACCATATACCTCACTTTACAAACTGGTAACATGTAGATAATATTGCTATTTATTGGCTACCTCTTTCAAAGTGTTGAGGTTACAAAGCATGTAATCTGATGGTAGCATGAGAGTGAGTGTGTGACTGAGCTCACATGAATATGGAGATTTAGGCTAGAGAATTGGTAAGAATTTCGATTTTGGAAAAATGTTCTGCTTTCATTTTCTCATCTCATCTCATAATCTGAGACCGCTTAATCCTATATAGGGTCACGGTGAGCCGGAGCCTATCCCGGAAACACAGGGCGTAAGGCA
>JAZEWT010000009.1:8762329-8780757 GCA_036362905.1 Mordacia mordax | reverse complement strand
TAGGCCCCCCCCCCTGCGATCCTGTACAGGATTAAGCGGGTATTGATAATGATGATGATAAAAACATTCTGCAATAATTAACTTGTTATGGCAACGAGGTATATGAACGCACTTAAATAATACATCCAATGTATACAGCAATTGTTAGCAATCTCGTTCCACCAATACACAAAACAAATCGTGTTTAAAATAGAAATATACAACACTTTGTCAATGTGCTACTGGATGAAGGCTTCCCTCTGCAACGCTGCTCACGGGTTTTTTTGACCAGAGTCTGTCTTTGTGGTCAATGTGAGGTTGGTGAATAGGGGTGGGGAGGGGGCAGAACGAGTTATCATCTCGCAACTGATGTTAACTATGGCTCGGATTCAAACTCAGATTAGTAGGTTGATAGTGCAGTGTGCTAACCACCGCTCCACCCCTTTTTTATGCTTGTTTTTTCGTATATAATTTAAATGTTTTGGCAATTTTGTAATCGAAACAAATACATGTATAGTTATAATACACTATGTCCATTTCATACATATACTGTGTAGGGTATATATTAAATTAGAAAACTAATATATGTGTGGTTGTAATATCACTGTGTTCTTAATTTGAATAAATATTCAACTAAACAGCTAATGATGATTGCTTCGAAAAGCTGCTCTCTCGGGACATAATATATCACAGGTATTAATAGAAAATATCATTTTCTATTAATACCTGTGATATATTAAATTAACATATGTGTGAGCAAACATTTTGTGGATTCTGTAGAAATATAATAATTCTTTAATTACAGGAGTATCTACATATTTTATTGCATTATAAACGTAACCCGAGATATTCTTTAAATGAAAAAAGAACATTAATTTCTATACGGACATGATGATGCCTACAACGTGGGAGGTGGAATGTTGTGAAGGATCAAGCAGGAACACTTGACACGGCTATCCTGAAAGAACAGCCGTGGAGAAGGAGATAATTAATGCCTCCTGCCAAAGAGGATAATGCACTGTCTATTCCAGTCACTTTGTTGATTCCAGACAGAAATTGGGTTCAGCTGAGGGATGGGAGAAGTGGGGTGGGGGGAACGAACAAATTATAGAATAGGTCCGAGACAGGTATTCTGCAAACAATTATTCACACCGCTCAAGCGTGACCACATCCCCTCCAGAAACAGAATAGAAAAATAGGTTTACATGGCATTTGAGGATTCGCATCAGCCAGATTGTGCCGGCAGACAAAATTGTGTATTTTTTTTCCTAAAGGGGTTCAGACATTTAAAAAAATTGCATGCAGCTGCTTTCCAATTCAACCTATTTATTTACAGTAGAACGTTGCTTTTCACGTACCGTAGAAGTAGATGATTTGGCTGAGACATAGTGAATGAATAAACCTGACCCTGGTGTTGCCATGAAGAAAATAGTGGGGGTATTTAATCTTGTGAAAGAAAAAAAGTGGTTTGGAATGCATATACGGGTGAGTAGTAAAATCTTGAGAATAGAATATAAGTGATATACAGACACACTTTAAATGGTGTACTATACTTCATTAATCACACAACGGAAGGCACCCGTGGATTAAAACAGACATATAAAGTGAAATCTTTTTTTGATCCATAACCATAGTCATTTGTATAATAATAATAATAATAATTGCATTTCTAGAGTTCTTTTCACCCGAGGGTTATAAAGCGTTGTGCAAAGGTGCAGAGAGAATGGCACGTCAACAACAACGACATAAGAACAGCGAATCGGCAACAATAACGACTTTTTTTGGGGCAGAGGGAGGGGTTTGTTACAAATCTGAGCTGTGGAGAGAACGGTATGTCAACAACAACATCAGTACAGGTCAACTGAAAGTCAAATAGTAGCAATAAATTATAGGACGTAAAATAAGCGATAAAAAAATAATTTTTCAACAAACAAGGAAGGAATAAATGTTCCCGAGCAGGCGCAAGTCGGCAGAGAGCCATCATCCCGACACGACAACTATGAGCTGCATCAACAGTCCTAGCCAGAGGACTTGAACACCTTACAGAACAAGTGAGTCTTGAGACAAGATTCCAAGATGCCCAGGGACTCATCTGATCGAATCTCCAATGAAAGGACATTCCAGAGTCTGGGAACAATGCGTGAGAAGGCTCTGTCACCTATCGAATGCAGGTGCGATTTGGGCACATGCAGTAAGCCCGTATTGGAGGATCGACATTATCGTGTTAAGGTGTCTGAAGTAGGTCTCGGATGTATGTCAGAGCAGCGCCAATGAGAGCCTTGTCGGTGAAAACGAGGCTCTTGAAGGAGGATCTGTACTTAACAGTACTGGGGATATGTAATCGTGGATGGATGTGCGAGTGAGGACTCTAGCGGCTGCATTCTGCACATGTTAGAGACAATTGATCAGGTAGGCATGGGTGCCAGGGAGCGGTGCATTGCAGTAGTAATGGATTTGTGAGGAGATGAAGATGCGTATTAGCTTCTCAGCATCAGCGGGTGACAGGATGTTGTGCAGTCTGGCTATATTTCTGAGATGGAAATAGGCTACCTTCGTCACCTTGTTGATATGTGTCTCGAAGCTGAGTGAGGAATCAATAGTCACACCAAGTCTCCGGACTGCCTTAGCAACTTCATATGTCTGGTAATCAAGCATCAATTGGATAGGTTCAGCCTTGGACAATGGGTGCAGGGTTCCAACAAGCAAAACTTGTTTTTTCTCGCCATTTAGTTTCAGGGAATTTGAGCCAAACCTTTACAGTTGACAGTGAGGACGACATACAAAGACTAGACGTATTGATGGATGGCTTTTTTGTGGCTATAGATTTGGATGTCATCGGCATAGAAATGGTAGCTGAGAGTGAGGCTGCACAGGATATGGACAAGTGGTTGTATGTAGATGCTGAAAAGGAGTGGGCCGAGAACTGAACCCTGAGGAACTCCAGACAAAACAGGATGGATCTCTGAGTTTTGTCCTTCGAGGATGACGAACTGCTTCCGGTCAGACAGGTAGGAGCTCAGCCAATGCAAGGCACAGCCAGAAACCCCTATACCCTCCAGTCACTCAAGTAAGATCGGGTGGTCACCGGTATCAAAGACAGCGCTCAGGTCCAGGAGGACAAGAATACTTGGCTAGTCTTCTTCGGCAGCGACGAGTAGGTCATCAACTACTTTTATCCAGAGCAGTTTCAGCACTATGACCGAATCTGAACCCAGATTTGAAGGGATCGAGGAGGTTATTGGTGAGAACGTGTTTCTGGAGTTGCGCGACTACTGCACGTTCAAGGACCTTAGAGAGGAATGATATATTTGAGATGGGGCGATAATGATTAGGGATGTTGCAATCGAGGCCAGGTTTTTTAAGCAAAGGAGTAACTGCTGCGCATTTCAATAGTGGGGGAACAATGCCAGAGTGAAGTAAGTTTGAAAAGAGATTAGTGACGAAAGTGGCAAGGGATTTGTAAATTACCCAGATGATTTTGGATGGAAAGGGGTCCAGGGAGCAGTTTGTGGGCCGAGATCTTGTAACTAAATAAGAGATACCCAACTCATTCTTAATACTTTAGTTGCTATGATAATATTTCGACTATTATTGTTGTTGTAAGTCATTGCATTAAATGGATGGCACGTCGACGCATGTCAGTCATTTGGTGCAATCTCTTGCCTTGCCATCACACCGTGCCCAGTCATTCATCCACTTAGGCCTGGCTGATGTACAGCACTCCTGGCACCGTTACGAATTTCACATCAGCTCAGGGAATGCTCTGAAGCACAATTGTGTCGGAGATACGAGGTCTCACATTGCAAGTTCTTTTCAGGACTGAAACCGTGGATAAGTGTGAGTCCTCACTACTACACTTTAATGGCACCCCCCATCTCAGCCCATAATTCACTTTCCCGTAACGTGTTAACCCTAACACTGGCAAACAAGCCCTATGATAAATCACCACTGACGTATTGGTCGTTACTGAAGGCTCGACTGAGCATCCAGATGCTTGTTTTTCATTAGCTTATGCATAGCTGAAGGGTTGTGGCAGTTTACGGTGAAACTTGATATCGAATTTAAAAGCATGCTGGAGATCACATGCAGTTTGTTGTAAAATGTTTTAACAGTAATTATGTTATACAAGGGCAGAACCAACCTAGTAAAATCTCGACACACATATTGTGTTGCACATGCATTCAAATGAATGAAACTTCATCTATTCTACCTACAAAGCGCTGTGCACATTCATACGTTGCACTTTCAAATTACCAATATGCCCGTCTTGAACCCTCAAGATCAGCTGTTGTATCTGATACGAGTTTGCGAACAGTGGAGACTTTGTCTCACCGTTGACCATCATTTGAAGGGTTTTGCCTCAGTCTGAGGACTTCGCTGAAAAGAAGACGTGAACATAGGCCGATATGGTCCAGTAGTGCATAACAGTAAGAAAGTGGCTGAAGCATTCGGTACAGGAGTGTTAGGTTGGGGTGTGTGATACCACTGTGCCATTAAGAATTGTAAATTACGTTCACTCCTGTATCTAGGTAGGTTTTCACAGCTCAATGTATGAGAATTGCTCTCCATTACTGTTCTTTTAACTCTGCTTAGAGGCCCCAGTCTCGACACTCCTTGGCGTAGAGTATCTGGCCTTCACTGGTCTGGACACTGGCCATGAATGTAAAATGTTCTGGCCTTAGCCTCATCTTGGCCTTATGACCCAGAGATTCGGGCTCATGGGTCCGAATCTTAAATGCAGACTCCGTTATACACACATCAGCAGGGCCCTTCAGCTATAGCTCTGTAAAATTATTTACTTTAGTCGTGAGAAAAAAGGGAACCTTTCAGAAAACATACAGCTTCGAGAGTTATAAAACATTGTAAGAGGAATATGTGTTATCTCATTAGAAATATTTTTTTTTTATTATGAATTTGAAAGTTTAATAAGAATTTGGATGAATATTTGTTTCGATTGATCGATTTTTGCTGTGGTTAGGGAACGAGTTTTGTATGCCTTACAATAAGCGGTTGTCATTGCTGCTTCACACCAGGCGTCAACGCCGAGATGGATTTCTCCATCTCTTCCGGTGACCCTGAGGGACACTTCGCCATGAGGAACGATGGTCAGCTGGGCGTCGCCCGCCCGCTCGACCGTGAGCGTCAGTCCTTCTACAACCTGGTGGTGCGTGTGAGCGACCGGGCGCGCCACCCGCCCGCTCGTCTCTCAGCCACGGCCCGAATCTCGCTCATCCTCACCGACGCCAATGACAATGCGCCCTCCTTCGTGTCGCCCCGTGCCATCCTCGCTCCCGAGGATAGCCCTGTGGGCGCCATCATCACCACGGTGCAGGCCATCGACCCGGACAGTGGCCGCAACAGCTACGTGGAGTACGCGCTAGTGACGGACGGCAATGACGGCGGGGCCGGCATGGGGCCCGGTCCGTTTGCGCTCGACACGGTGACAGGGGAGCTGCGCCTGATCCGCGAGCTCGACCGAGAGACGCGGCAGGCGTACGCGCTGACGGTGCTCGCCGTCGACAAGGGCCAGCCACCACTCACGAGCTCGACGATGCTCACAGTAACCGTGGGTGACGCCAACGACAATGCGCCGCGATTCTCAAAGCGCCAGTACGTGGCGGCGATTACAGAGGACGAACCACCTGGCACAGAGGTGAGCGCGTGAGTTTAATAAAGTTTAGTGTGTCATCACCCCGCTGAGTAATCTCATCTGGACACACAATGTACTTTGGCAGTACAAGAGTGCAAATATTTTGCATTGACAATGACGATCTGAGAAGAATGCATGGCAGCAATCCAGACCGCCATTTGGAAACCACACATAAACTTTGTGTGATGCTATCACCGTGGAAACCACTGAGTGGATTGGGTAATGGGCTTTGCATTTGAACTACTTTGTAAAACCAAACTCCTGCTGTTGCCGTTGGACTGTGCTCAGGTCCTGCGGATGTCGGCATGGGATCCAGACGAGGGGGCTAACGGCGAGCTACGATATGACATTGTGTCCGGTGACCCTTCCGGGGACTTCCGGGTGGACCCCGTGCTTGGCGCCCTGGCCGTCGCTCGGCCGCTGGACCGCGAGCGCATGGGCTCCTACGAGATGGTGGTTCGAGCTCGGGACGGGGGCAGCCCGGCACGCTCGGACACGGTCTCGGTCCGTGTTTCGCTCACCGATGTCAACGACTGCTCGCCGGTCTTCCAACTGTCGCCGTATACGGTGCACGCGCGTGAGAACGTGCAGGGTCCTCCGGCGCTCATCCTGCAGGTTAGGACACTCATGCAAAGATCACCATGCGTCGTGTTAACTCCACTGCCGGATTAAAGCCTAACAGAGTCGTTACCATCTCTCATGATCAAAAACAAAGATCCCCCGTGTTATCTTATCACATTGTGAAGTCAAATGCTGTTGTGAGTAGTGGCTGCAGAAGCCAGCACAGCACACTAGGGGGTGGATGACCAGCCCCATATCCGGCCACCTTTATCTGTCTAGTGGTGATGTTTACACACCATACCAGGTACTCATTGTGGTTTAGGCGACGTAGGGGAGGCCAAGAACTGGTTCAGAAGATCGTCAATTGTGTTTTAGTTGTTTGCGATGAAACCGAGTTCTCAATTCAATATGCGGTGACTGACTGCCCGGTTACCAGCGACCGTTTCTGCTGTAATAATAAACATCTATCTACTGATCAACAACTACCTATCTATCTATTTTTGTCAAACCGCTTTGACCCTCTTTGGCAGGTGGTTGCCAGGGATGATGACCTTGGGGCGAGCGGCCAGGTGATATATGCAGCTGTCGGGGGCAACGACGGTGGCGCGTTCTCTGTGTCTCCGGACGGGCATGTCCACCTCCTGCGCAGCCTGGACCGCGAGACTCACTCCCAACACGTGCTCACCATCACCGCTACCGATGGCGGTAAAAGCGCATGCTTCCTTTCAGAATTTTCCTCTCCAGAGCCGTGCTTTCGGGATGGCCGTGGTGAGCGTTTCTCTTCTCTCTTGCACGATATTTCGCCTCCCATGTTGGAGGCATCTTCAGGCAGTATATATATGGTATATATGTATCCCTTTGGTATATATATATATACACCAAAGAATAGAGGATAACTGCTCACCATGACTAACCTAAAAGAGCAGCTCTTGAGAGTAATTTTCATGTATTGAGCCATGAAAAGCTACTTTACTGTATGTTTAATTTATTGTGTCCCCCCCCCAAACCAGAATTTTTTTTTATGATTGAACCATCGTAATCACGTCAAAAGATGATGCATCCATTCTGATCCCACACAGCTCTACCTGTGTTCGATAATGACCCACAAAAGTATATTTTACAGAACTACCTGAGATTCCTTCAGGTGACCTCTGTTACGCACAATAGAGGGCAGCAATTCAGTTTTATTTCCATTCCCTACCTGCGCGATATGTGTGAGTAATGTTTGCCACATGACGGTCAGACCAATATTAACATTTTTCAGAGCTGGAATGCAACCATATCAAGTGCAGAACAAAAATGTTAACTTGATTAATTAAATTTTTAGGTGTGCAGCAATTAATAACCAAGCTGAAACCATCCACTCAGCAGATTTGAGAGCTCAGTTCAATCACAGGCTGCTGCTGGGATCTCAGTGTGGAGTGGACTCATTGAGCATTTGGAATGCTTGCGATTTGATTTATGATTGAAAGTTTTTATCGTGCAAGGAACCAGTTTCACTGCACTCTGACCTCCGAGCTACGGGGCCACGTCCATGGAGCTCACGCGCTCGGCGCTCATGAACCGCTTAAATATACGGATGGCTCGCGCATGCCGCTCGTTCGTTACCACTTGTGGCGAGTGTGGCTTTAGCCAAAAGTGGCACGAGCACTTTAAAATCGTCTGGACCCATACCCTGATTCTTCTGGGAGTGGAGCAATTTAGCTTTTGGAATGTTCATGATTTGATTTATGATTTAAAGTGTTTGTTCAAGGAACTGGTTTCATTGGGAAGCGTAACCTTTGACGTTGTCCTACCGCGGCATATGTATAATGCATGATTGTTTGTTTCTCAGTGAAACTACTATAAACTGAACAGTCCCGTGCTTTCGAAAATTACAGGATGTCCATGAAGGTATAATCCATTATTGGAGAATTATAATTAAACAGCAGTTTGAACAGTGTGATTGAAATGTTGGAAGCATATTCCTTGTGTACTTAAGTTATTTTTTAACTGCTGACCTTCAGCAGCGTGTAACAGAAACATAAAAAAATAATCACACCCGGGATGTTGGCAAAAACTAGTGGCAACTGCAAATCTAGATATCAAGTTTGTTGTCTCCACCGTGGAGAACATGGGGAGGTTTAGGCTTCGTGGCGTGAAACCCACGTGCTTAAACCTTTATTCTATCATACAATAGTTTTATTGACCCTGCTCAAATTGCTGTGAAGTTATAAATACATCATGTTTTAACAGTAAATATCAATCAAGGTGAACATTACCATTTTAAGCCAAGATAAAACTACTTTGAGTATTAGAATGCATACTTCTAAAATACACGCACTAACTGCACATTTCATGACCGCCATATGTGTCAGTGCATTCTTGGTGACTTCGGATTCCAACACTCTGAGGCGTCGAATAAAGAGCCCCATTGTATGGCTGGGTTAAAAGACCTAAAGGTGAACCGAATCTTGCCAGGTCTCAGGGGGTGTGTTTTCAGCTTCATGCCCACGCTTATATCAGGCTCGAACGAGGCGCACGTGAGTGATGTTGACCAAAATCTATAATTTAACACAAACGTCAGGCTGGTTAGTTTATTGGAAGAGCCGTAAAGCTTTTACGTCAGAGAGAGAATTGAGCCAGACAAACCACAGTGTAGACGGTTCGCTCACCGGCTGCAGCTTCTTGTTCAAGTCACAAGCATTTGTCAGCGTTTGATGGGTTTCCTCGCTTTCCTTGAGCAAACGGTTCAGTTGAGACCCATGAGCTGAAACAGGAACGACACGGGGGATTTTGAACGTCCCTAGTGACAACAAAATTCCAGGCCTCTCTGGCCCTGTCAGATTCTCATTTACAAATATAAATAAACAAAGACGTTATTTTTCTTAATTTTTGCACAGTATTAGGGCCTTCAATTTCCTCGCTCCCCAAGTGGCCATCGGTCCTGTAGGTGACTTCCGTCAGCTCTGAGAATGAAGGTCTGCTTTGCGAGTTTTTCCCAATTCTGCCGCGCTGCGCATGTTGTCTCGCAAGCTTGAGCGCGTATGAGGAGGAATGCGAGGTTAGGGCGAATCCAGTCTGGACGATTATTGCATCATTTGGCCGATATTATCAAGAGAAGAGATTGTATTAGCAAGCCTGCTAATTTGATTTGAGTTGTGTTCCGTTTTCACGGCCCCCTTGTTCACGCTTTCCCATCCTTTTACAAGGTTGGTTGCTGTTTCCGTTGCTGTGGTTTGAATCGGCAGTGTCTGGTGGCCACTTGCCAGCGGGTGATTGAAATCTTGCCCAGGGCCTTTCTCAATACAGCTGGATGTACTCGGTCAGCAAATATGTATTTGTATTTTTGGGAGTGATATGTTTATTTGCCACAAAACGGACGTATTTGAATCTAACCATATATATATTTTTTAAAAACGTTACTTAGCCATTCACAGCACTGAATGAAATAAGCGGTCCAGTGGTTGCTAAATGAACACCACGTGCACGCGTGTGTGCACATGCTGCACGTATTGATTTAAATTGCCAACACATTTCAGTAGGAGGCTCACTTTGCAGAGAGCACATGCCGGACCCGTTGTACAGCTGGAAGCAATTTCTGCATGTCGGCAAAAGCTTGACGCCAAGCTTTCACGTCATCTTTCCTCTCCACGGCCATTCCTTTGCAGATGCGATAACGCATTTACAGTGAGAAAGTGTGGAAACACTTAATCTCAAAGGGTATCCCGATTATGCACCCGCAGGTAATTTACTTGCATTAGAGTGAGAGGGCTCATGAATGGGGATTCGCTTTCAGGCATGGAATGGTAGAATAATGAAGGGTTTTCATTAATCAGCAGTCGGGGTGGGTAACACGATATGGCTAGAAAATCCTGCAAACAGATATGCTGAGAAACGCTAAATTATGTATCTGAGGAGAGAGTAAGTTACGATCTAAATATCATGCTACTATCATGCAACTGTTGTCTGAGTAATGTGTCACCAGCATGCTGTAGAGAAATAGACACCTAGCCCCGATAGAATCACATTGATTCCGAGTGTGTTTTATTCGAGGCCTACTTCAGTGGCATAGCATTCGGCAATCCCTTGATGAAACAATGACTGCGATTTAGTAGAACAAAATAAGAAGCTGAAAAAAACCCGTTTTCATTACCTTTAATAAACACATCATTTGCTTAATGTGAAGACGGTGGAGGGGTGGCAGAGTATTAAGCACATCGTGCAGTGAACTCGGCGACCTGAGTTAAATTCTAATCCATGGTTAACAGAGGTGTTGAGTCACGTCTATACCATGTATGGTCAAACAACCCGCATGGCTGACATAGGATGGCAAGGCATTCATTCACACGTGTGTTTTTACTGTATTGACAAAAGTCTGTAGTGATGTAGGTTTTCGTGGTTCGATGCACGATGATTGCTTACAAAACCTATTCTTTCGGGATATCCGTATGGAGCACTCCATTTTCCTGGATGTTAACCTGCTACATTTGAGGCATCACAGACAAAGGTCTGAAAAAAAGTGTGAATTAAGCATACAGCCATTACTGTTACAGGTTGGACATAGAGTGGTTATGGTGCATTGCAAATCAAAAACATGGTATTGTATATATAGATATATATACTCCCACAATCACCTCAGCTTGGAAAATACCGTCTCTAAAATAAACACATTTTGTTTTAAACATATAGTATTATGTTAGCAATATGATTTTATTTAGAGTTCTTCAAAAGTTTTTTTTAAAACTTCGGCTGACCTTGCACATATTCCCATTTGTTTGTAGCGTGGCATTTGAATGCTACACAGAGAGACATTAAAACAGCGTTAAATTGTGCAGTCAATATATATATTAATGGCTGTGCAAAAAAATCCACTAACATTATCAGAGTCTTGAAAACTTTTGTTATACTATACAAAGCATTTATTCTAAGATGTAGTTAAAACTAAATATGCTCATACAGTGGTGTACACAGTGACATTATTCTGGCAACAACATTTAACCTTTATTTTTTCTTTCTAATTTAATAAATAAAAATACATTGCACATTTATTCACTTAAGCATAGGAGGTTTCAGAGGGCTGTGTGTACATGATTATGCGTGCATAGACGCACACACACCGAGCCTGCATATTTTTAACTGCGTACACATTTAAAATGTATACTCTAATGCCACTACAGGTAATTAGAAAACACATTCGCATTGAACGAAACTGAGTGGAAATTTAAGTGCGTAAATAAGTGTAGCAAATGATTTGTAAATTAAATAATGAAACACGCGTTGTAAATAAGAGATTGACGCGGACCACCCCTGCATTCGGAGATGTTGGAACCTGAACGGGGAACTCAAGAATGCCGTCGGCTGAAACCTAATCCCGGGCCACTTATTTTGGTGAGCAAGCGATGGCGCTATTTCTGATGCCACGCAGCTTCCGTTCCGTGAGAGGCCAGGCTGGCCCCTCGTGACCTCGCGATGACGGAGCACCCTTCGCCGGGTTGAGAACTGCCCATCACCTTCTTTGTCCTTCCTCCGTCCTGACCCCTCCGTTTGTTGTGCTCTCCTAGCATCAATCGCCAGAACTTATCAAAGGAAAACAAATAGAAGTCCTTTTAAATTAATTAGCCAGGAAAACCACCATAACAAAGTGCTGAAAAGCTCGTTCACAGTTTGGGTCCGAATATTAACAGGCTTTGTGTTTTTTTTATTTAGCTGCCCCCCCCCCCTCCTTTGCCTCTCTGTTTTATTCTTTTCTTATACAAGGCATGAAAATGTTTCATAATTGGGTACAATGAATCATTTTGTTTGATCGGTGCTGCACTCAAGCCAGAATCATGGTTTGCTTCCTGCTCAGGAACGTCACTGTGAGGGTTGGCCTCCGATGCGGTGCTTTGCATTGGACGACAGGAGACACATTTACACGTGGAGCCTTCTAAAAAATACGAGAAGCATCATCGCTATTCCTAAACTGACTGCATCACTAAAGCGTGGGAATGTTTTAGATCACACATTAGGTGCAGCCGAAGTGGGAAATTACATTAATGTTAATACCACAGTACCGATGAGAATGTGCGTGAGACGTGAGCAGTTAAGAAAGAATAAGAATTATATCGGGAATAAAAATAAGAGCCCATTGTCAATAGCGGCTGGTCGTATGCAAAGGACGCGAGCTTGCAGACTGTTTTAATCAAGGCCTGGCCAGCCATCAGAGAACAGCGACTTTGCTGTGTCGTGTAACGTGGATGGTCCGCACTCTCCGTTTGAAGTGTTTTGCAGATGATTTTTTCTGAATTGAAAAAATCTTTGCATCATGAAGCGCACTTGCTAACTTTGTTATGTATTCATTTTGTTGTTGTTGTGAAGCACTCCAAGGAGACCAGTGCCTGAGTAGCGAGATAGACTCAACTTTAGGAGATAGTGCGCTTAACTGTTAGCCAAATAAATCAAATAGCCACAGCAAAACTTTAAAATATTGTCTTGGCATACGCAACAAAATTATTGAAGATTAATTCTACTAGGTTCACTTTTGATTGTTCAATGAAGCCGCAAAAGTATCATCAGTCCCACCTGAGACATGAGAGATATTGGACTGTGTTCATTCACCTGAGCGGTGAGGCCAGTTTCATCCCAGGCGCACGGATCAGAATATGGATCAGGATATAAATCAGGAGCGCTGTGCCTCTGCTGCATAAGCTGAGGTTCTGAAAACTCGGGCTGTTAACCATTAATCCATGTGTGATTGCTTATGGAGCTTTCCACTTGAGTGTGGCTTACATTTGTAGGACAAGTTTCCAGTGCATGCTTTGTGACAAAAAAAATAGCAAAGCATTCGTAAGGTAAAAGCATTTGTGCATTTTGTATTAGAAATTAGGTATATCGTTTCTCATGCCCTCGTTGGCTCGACAGAAGACCACAGGCATTGTGGATGTTTTTGGTGGCCGACAGCAGGAAACGCTGCTCAGGAGCCAAGCCACCACATTTAATAAACGAACTTGACACCCACACAGGGCATACGTGTGTGTCTAACATGCACATACTTCAACCAGTATCCTTTAACTTACAGTAATTGCATCTGAGGTTTGTTTTCACATTCACCATGCTGCACTTACTATTCCAGAAGTGTGGCGTTCCTCATGTTAGCGACACACGTTTCCCCAAATACCTATTGAATTGCCATTTTGATAATATATCAATCCAGTTCATTTGGGGGCTCCCCACTGCCACAGGGACAACCTGCGGTCATAGCTTTAGCTGACAGGTAAGACAAACCCTGCAGTTGCAGACAACAATGCAGGGGATTGTAGACATTGCAGGAACACGTGTGTATTTTACCCCCCCCTGGAAGTTGGTGGCTAGACCAGACTGGTCATGCAGGCATCGGCCCAACCTTAAACTATTTTCACCGGACTTCATCCGCAAAGCAGAAGAGGTCACAAATTCCCAGCTAACAATTTGCGCACTCAGCTACGTAGTCAAACTCGAGATGCTTTAACTCAGACTGGTGAGCCCCATGTGGTCAAATTTACTACTGGGCAAGCAAGAAAGATTATGTGCATCACATTTATTTTTAAGTGATAAAACCTGACTGTGTACGTTAACTTTCACGTATAAGAAATATTCCACTTTTGTTGCGATTACTGTGGGGTGGTGACGTGAAGCTGTGTTGTGCATTTACTGGAAGTGCAAATATTATTATTACTGCTTGTTGGGAAGAACTCGCCAGCCTTCCCTGGTTATTAATGCTGGTGCGTTTATCGCAAGAAAAGACGAGACGTCATTTCTCGCTTAGTGTTGACTTTAATGATCCCTTGATGTAATTCGGAAAAGTGTGAGCCGTTTTATGTCGGTACCGTGGTCCAAATTGGCAAATAAGAAAAAAGTGCTTGGAAGCTACTCGATTGACATTGCAGAGCACCATTGCCCTTTCCCTGCGAAACGTCTGCGGATAATGTTAAACAAAAGTTCTTTTAATTCCAGAAGTTCTAAATTGTTATTATTTATGTTACGTGCATCTTACCTCTTTCACACACACACTTCATATGTGTAGATATTCAGCCGTTTGTCAACCAAAGCGTGATAAAGGCTGAGTCGTGGAGGTTACTTGACCATATTTCGCCACGCTAGTTAGCGCAGGTTTGTGAAGGCAGGGTGCCATGTCCCACGCCGTGCCAGGCTACGTGCACCTACGCACCCACACTCAGCGATCGGGCCGTGTTGCGGCGGAGAGGATGGCTGAGTGGGGTGTCACGCGTGCTAGGCTGGGTGCACATGGGCATGCCCGGGGTTTGAGCTGGGAGAGGGAGAGCTGTGGTGCAAATGGCTGCGCGGGTCACGTCGGATTGCCTGTGCCACCGTTGCTATCGGGGGCCGACGGAAGGAAGGTCATAGAAACGTGAGAAGGTAAAGAGCAAGGGGCAGCTTACTTTTGGCGTAAACTCGGGTGATGAAACGGTCGAAAGTTCCAGCGACAAGAGTAAGCCGGTAGCAGCACGGGGTTGAGGTGACGTCACATGGAAGATGAAAGGAAGGGGCTGAGTGATATATAAGGAAGAAGCGCAGAGAAGAGAGAAGGTCGCTAATGGGAACTTGGGAGCTGATAGTCGACGATGTAGAGGGCGACAGAGTAATCGGTTGGTGCGCATAGTGTTGTGTTGAGTTGTCGTTAATAAAGTGCCGCAAAGGAAAGAAGCTCTCGTAACTGGTGGCACCGCCGCATGAGGAGAAGCGCCGCGCGCACGTCCCAGGATCCACAGGGCGATAAACAGCGGTCTGCTGGTAGTGTGGAGGTCGGCACGGGGTTGCATCCCTGCAGATGTCTAAGTACAGTCGTACAGTACAGCGGCTTTTCTTGCACTGTCGTGTGCTGCTAGAGTTGCCACCACAAAGAGACGAAAAACTGGGACATTTTGTTGATGTCAACAGAAAATTATAGCGAGGACTGTATGTGTAACGTACAACAACCTGGACTTTGAATGACTTGTTCTGTATAAACTGACAGATTTCCCAGCTGCCTCAAAAAGAGAGGACGATGCTGGGGGGAACACTACTGTTGGTAACCCTATGTGCTACCCACCATATTGCTCCACAGCCCATAACACCTGTTAAGCATATTGTTCACCCATCCAAATACGATTGCAGCTTAGCCCTATTTAGCTGCCGAGATGTCATGAGATCAGTTGCATTCTGAGTAATTGTGTCATAGGCACATGTGTATGTTTGTATTCGTAATAACATGTTCATTCTCCTATGCCAATCTACTGCTGGATGAAGGCCTCCCCGAGCCGTGCCGGTCGTGTGGCTAGATTGAACACTCTTTGCAATGCTGTGTTGTATTGACGAATGGAGAATGCACGAAGCTGCTTCAGTAGCCACTTGCCAGTGATGGTGCCTTTGCCTGGCATCAAACTCAGGTCACTGAGTTTATAGTGCACTGAGATAACTACGATGCCACCTAACTGCATATGTATATTTTTAGACATACACATGTATCTATATAAAAATCAGACTTAACAATGTTCAGCCACTACAGCCTGCTGAGAGACGGTGTTGATTCTGGCAAAGAAATTACCTGAGCCAAGTGTCGGGTGTTCGGCGGGACGAGGGTTTTGCTCAGTGGGTGACAACTGGTAGGATACCATTGTACGTCGACGAGTAGTCGTGTGTGTGTCTTTGTCTTTGTGTGCTCGCACACACGTCTGACCTTGTTTATGCTACACTCAGAACCAAAGCTAACTCAGAGGATGTGTGTTCCACACTGGCCCATGCGTCTTTTCGGGTGTTTCCGTATGGAGAGGGAGAAGCAAGAGTGTGGGAGAGAGCTCGAGTTTGGCAGCGGCTGTTTTTCAGCGGGAAGCAGGAGCGAGTCTGACTTTTTTTTTTAACCTCCTCCAATGCAACAATGGGGGCCTTGTGTGTCGGCAGCCTCGCTAATGAGGGGTTCCACGCCGTTTGTGCAGAGGTATACAATGAAGCGAGCAATTTGAGGGCAGATGGGAAGCTTATGCTGGGTAGGTCCCTAGGCAAGTTCATGTAATTTCAGCATTTGTTTGTCATAATAATAATTGCATTTATAGAGCGCGCTTCACCCGAAGGTCACAAAGAGCTGCACAGAGCTGCGGAGAGAATAACATGTCAACAACAAAGACATAAGAACAGAAAAAAAGCCACAATAACGTTTTTTGGGGTTTTTTTTTTTAACAAATCTGAGCTGTGGAGAAAATGGCATGTAATCAACAAAATTCAGGACAGTTCAACTAAAAGTCAAATAGTAGCAATAAATTATAGGACATAAAGTAAGCGGAGAAAAATAAAACAATTTCAACAAACAAGGAAAAAATAAATGTTCCCTCCCGAGCAAGCCCAGGTCGGCAGAAAGCCATCATCACAGCAGGACAACATTGAGCCTCATCAACAGTCCTTGCCAAAGGGCTTGAAAGCCTTACGGAACAAGTGAGTCTTGAGACGAAATTTGAAGATGCCCAGGGACACAGCTGATCGAATCTCCAATGGAACGGCATTCTAGAGTCTGGGAGCAGCGCGCAAGAAGGCTTTGTCACCCATCGAATGGAGGTGCGATCTGGGCACGTGCAGCAAGCCCGTCTTGGAGGCTCGAAATTGATGTATTGAGGAGGGTGCCACAAGTAGGTCACTGATGTATGTTGGAGCAGCGCCAGTGTAGGTGAGGAGGATCTTGAATTCAATCCTGTATTTACCCGGTAGCCAGTGGAGAGACATAAGTACTGGGGATTTGTGATCATGGATGGGTGTGCGAGTGAGGACCTTAGCAGCTGCATTCTGCACACGTTGGAGATGATTGATCAGGTATGCAGGGGTTCCAGGGAGCAGTGCATTGCAATAATCGATTCGTGAGGAGATGAAGATTTGTTTTAGCTTCTCAGCATCAGGGGGTGACAGGATGGTGTGTAGTCTGGCTATATTCTCATATGAAAATAGGCTACCTTCGTCACCTTATTGATTGATGTGTGTCTCGAAGCTGTGAGGAATCAAGAGTCACACTTAGACTCTAAACTGCCGAAGCAACTTCAATGGTCTGGTCGTCAAGCATCAATTGGATAGGTTCAGCCTTGGACAATTGGTGCGGAGTTCCGACAAGCAAAACTTGTTTTTTCTTGCCATTTAGTTTTAGGGAATTTGAGCCAGGCCTTCCCAATTGACAGTGAGGACGACATACAAAGAGACGGATTGATGGATGGCTTTGCATGATTATACATTTGAATCTCATGGGCATAGCAATGGTAGCTGAGATTGAGGCTCTGCAGGATATGGCCAAGTGGTTGTTTATAGATCTGAAGAGGAGTAGGCCGATAACTGAACCCTGAGGAACTCCAGACAAAACAGGATGAACCTCTGCGTTTCATCCTCCGAGGCTGACGAACCGCTTCCGATTGGAGAAGTCGGAGTTCAGCCAATGCAAAGACCCCTATACCGTCCAGTCGCTCAAGCAAGATCGGGTAGTCAATGGTATCAAAGGCAGTGCTTAGGTCCAGGACAAGAATACTTGGCAAGTCTTCGTCAGCAGCGACGAGTATGTCATCAACTATTTTTACCAGAGCAGTTTCAGCACTATGGCCTGAACCCAGATTGGAAGAGATCGAGGTCATTGTTGAAAAGGTGTGTTTGCAGTTGCGTGGCTATGGCACGTTCAAGGACCTTAGAGAGGAATGGTAGATTTGAGATGGGGTGATAATTATTGTGGATGTTGCAATCGAGGCCAGGTTTTTTTAAAGCAGTCGGGCAACTGCTGCACATTTGAATAGTGGGGAATGATACCAGAGCGAAGTGAGTCATTAAAGAGATTAGTGATGAACTTGGCAAGGAATTTGAAATTTGCCAGGATGATTTTAAAATGGAAGGGATCCAGAGAGCAGTTTCTGGGCCGATATCTGGTAACTAAAGTAGAGACTTCTGATGCCATTAATTCGGAAAATTCCAGGAATTTTGAGGTCATGCTTTGCATTGTTTGTCTGGAGGGTGAGGAGGTGGTTGAGATATATTTTCAAGACTTATGTAGCACAAAATAATTTGCAGTGTGAAGATAAATGCTTGCTTAGGTAATTCAATGTCTTTTTGGTCAATATGAACCTCCTCCATGCTTATCAAGATATAATGCATAATTTGAAGTGCGTTTCAGTTGTAGTTAAAATACACTTAAAATGAATTTCCAATCTCATCTCATTGTCAGAAACCGCTTAGTCCTGTACAGGGTCGCGGTGAACCGGAGCCTATCTCGGCAGGCACAGAG
>JAZEWT010000009.1:8743476-8754282 GCA_036362905.1 Mordacia mordax | reverse complement strand
CCGTGGAAACCCACACAGAATAGGGGGAGAACATATAAACTCCAGACAGAAAGGCACCCAAGGGAGGAAGTAAAACCACCTCGGGCAGGACCTTCTTAACAGAAGTGCATATGCTAACAGATGCTCTCTTCATAATCTACACCAGTGCTCTACAACTAATCCATTGTGATTGACAGGCCGATCCCAGAGTCTTCTTAATGTAGCCACCATGGGCTTATGTGTGATGAGCCACACACGTAATCATGTCACTGTACAGTGTAGAGGTACAGTTTATTAAAAGGTGGACTTAATTTGGGAGTTGATTCTGGGATATGATTCTGGTATTTGTCCCAGAATCAATCCAAAAACTGGAAACCAGTGAGTTGGGTTATAGTAGTGTTTAATGGTAGATCTTTTGTTCCATTTAGATTCTAAAAGTCATCTTGTGTTTAAAAAGGTTGAAAACCACTGATCTGCAGTCATCAAAAAAGATGCTCGATTTTTGTTTGCCTCTATTTATTGAAAATTCACTCACAGCATTGTGTCTGATATCACAACACCAACGAAGCATGGGGGCTTTTATTCGTGTGATCTCTGTGCATCCTGTACCATTTGCATATGTCTACAGACATTTTCAATAATGTCACGAGGAGAGGAGAGGAAGTGAATGACGCGGCTGTCCCAAGAGCAGCTTTTCAAAGTAATCATCAGTTAGACAGTTTGTAAATCGACGTTGCTTGATTAAAATACTGCTGGTTAGTGTCCCTCTTCCAGCAAAAAATATTGCCCTCAACGAAACCCACTTTGTCCTGCTCAATGTGCGCTCTCTGAATACAGAAAAAGCCCAACTGATTGCCGAGCTGATCTCGGACAACGGTCTGGACCTGCTCGGCCTACCAGACACTTGGCACCATCAAAATGTTTTTCTCACATTGAGTCAGGCCCTACCGCTAGACTTTATATTCCATCAGAAGGCTCATTCAAATGGCCGTGGTGGCAGCCTTGCAGTTCTCCACCATGTGTCTGCGACATCTGACCGATTCGTCACCAACTTTTAATTAATTCGAACATATGTTTCTGGATTGGAGGTCGGCTCAACTTGTGAAGTTGGTGCTGCTCTAGCACCCACCTGGAGCCTCTACTTCTTTTGTCAATGAACTGTCTGAGCTGCTTTCTAAGATGTGCTCCAGTTCTGAAAGCATCTTGATTCTGGGCGATTTCAACATCCACGTTGACTCTATAAAGAACCCTCTTGCAAGGGATCGCATGAACACTCTGACCTCACTTGGTTTCACTCAACATGTAACATCTACCACTCACAGATGCGGCCATACTCTTGACTTGGTTTGCTCATGGGGCATATCGGTAACCAACCTGTTCATCACTGATCCTGGTTTGTCTGATCATTCTGCTGTGTGGTTTGATCTTCAAGTACCACCTCGCATTTCCATCTCCACGCACCAAATCCAATTTTGTAACCTTAGCGCCCTCACTCCAGAGATATTCGCTGATGCAATCAATCGTACTTCACTCTCCGCCTCGGTTCACTCTGCCCCTGATGCGACAGCAGAAATTTACAACAACGTGCTATTAAGCATACATGATGATTTGGCCCCATTAAAATCACGCTATGTCTCAGACAGAAAACCATCACCCTGGTATACTGCTGAACTCTGGGATCTCAAAGCGAATGCACGCAGGGCTGAACGGAAATCGTTAAGGAACAACTCCTCCATTACCAGAAGACACTTGACTGTGCCCGTACCAGCCATCTTTCCAGCATTCTGGCTGATACCTGCGACAAGCCCAAGATTATTTTCCCGACCATTAATCAGCTCCTTCTTCCTACCAGTCAGTCACTCTCACCTTCCTTCACCAATAAAGATCAGGCAGATCAGTTGATTCAGTTTTTCTCTGATAAAAACTGAATCCCATCGTACCTCTTCCCAGCCTCAATCACCAACCAATACCTCAATAATTGTTCCTCCACCTCCTCCACCTTCCTTGACCTCAGAACTCCTTAAATGTTCCTAATTAACGGATTCCGAGGTCTCCTCTTTAGTTACCAGATCCTGGCCCACAAACTACTCCTTGGATCCTTTCCCATCCAAAATCATCCTGGTAAATTTCAAATTCCTTACCTCGTTCATCACTAATCTGTTTAATAACTCACTTCACTCTGGTATTGTTCCCCCACTGTTCAAATGTGCCGCAGTTACCCCTCTGCTTAAAAAACCTGGCCTCGATTGCAACATCCCTGCTCATTGTCATCGCATCTAAAATCTACCATTCATCTCTAAGGTCCTTGAACGTGCCAAAGGCGCATAACTCCAGAAACACCTTCTTAATAATGACCTCCTTGATCACTTCCAGTCTGGGTTCAGATTCGGCCATATTACTGAAACTGCTCTGGTAAAAGTAGTTGATGACCTACTCATCGCTGCTGATGAAGGCTAGCCAAGTATTCTTATCCTCCTGGACCTGAGCACTGCCTTTGATACCATTAACCATCTGATCTTACTTGAGCATCTTGAGGGTATAGAGGTCTCTGGCTGTGCCCTGCATTGGCTGAGCTCCTACCTGTCCGACCAGAAGCAGCTTATCAGCTTCGGAGGACTAAACTCTGAGATTCATCCTGTTTTGTCTGGCGTTTCTCAGGGTTCACTTCTCAGCCCACTCCTCTTTAGCATCTACCAACAACCTCTTGGCCATATCCTGTGCAGCCTCAATCTCAGCTACCATTGCTATGCCGATGACATCCAAATCTATATCCATGCAAAGTCATCCATCAATGCGCCTGGTCTTTGCATGTCATCTTCACTGTCAACTGTGAAGGCCTAACAATTCAAAATTTCTAAAACTAAATGGAGACAATACAGAATTTTTGCTTGTCGGAACCCCGCACCAATTGTCCAAGGCTGAACCTATCCAATCGATGCTTGACGACCAGACATTTTAAGTTCGGAGTCTAGGTATGACTCTTGATTCCTCACTCACCTTCGAGACACACATCAACAAGGTGACGAATGTAGCCTATTTTCATCTCAGAAATATAGCCAGACTGTGCAATATCCTGTTACCTGCTGATGCTGAGAAGCTAATACACAGCTTCATCTCCTCGAATCGATTATTGCAATGCATTGCTCCCTGGCCCCTCTACCGACCTGATTAATCATCTCCAACGTGTGCAGAATGCGGCTGCTAGAGAGTCCTCACTCGCAAACCCATCCATGATCACATTTCCCCAGAAATAATGTCTCGCCACTGGTTACCTGTTAAATACAGGATTGAATTCAAGATCCTCCTCACCTACAAGGCTGTCACTGGCACAGCTCCGACATATATCCATGGCCTACTGCAGGCACCCTCCTCAACACGACTACTTCGATCCTCCAATACAGGCTTGCTGCATGTGCCCAGGTCGCACCTCCATTCGATGGGTGAGAGAGCCTTCTTGTGTGCTGCTCCAAGACTCTAGAATGCCCTTCCACTGGATATTCGTTCGACTGAGTCCTTGGGCATCGTCAAATCTGTCTCAAGACTCACTTGTTCCGTAGAGCTTTCAAGTTCTCCAGCTAGGATTGTTGATGCGGCTCAGTGGTGCCGTGCCGGGATTTTGGCACTCTTCCGACTTGCAGCTGCTTGGGAACATTTATTCCTTCCTCCGGCTTGGACTGTTGATGTGGCTCAGTGGTGCCGTGCCGGGATGTTGGCTCTCTTTCGATCCGCACCTGCTCGGGAACATATGTTCCTTCTTGTTTGTTTAAGAAATTATTTATTTTTTGCTCACTTTATGTCCTATAAATTTTCGCTGCTGTTTGACTTTCAGTTGAGCTGTTCTGGTGTTGTTGTTGAAATGGCGTTCTCACCACAGCTCGGATTTGTAAAAAAAAAAACCCCAAAACAAATTAATGTTGCTGATTTGCCGTTCTCTGCCGTTGTTGTTTACGTGCCATTCTCTCTGCAGCTCTGTGCAGCGCTTTGTAACCCTCAGATGAAAAGCGCTCTATAAATGCAATTATAATTTTTATGTTATCCACAGCAGATTTAATTTTTGCCTTGTTTAATTGTTCAACCATATGTGGATTAATCTCCACACATTAGAAATACATTCCCACGTTTTATGTGTGCTGCGATACCAAATTAATTACTTGAAAGTGAAATGCTGCAATAAATCTAAGCAAGACAAACCAGAGCATGTTTTTTGATGACCCTGTATTAAAGCTATACTGATATGTTTGTTCTTTTTTGTCCAGTTTGGTGCACCGATAAGCTCATTGACTAATGCATGGTGCTATGATCTCTGGTGTTTGAGACTGATTCCTTCACATGACTAATATCAGTAATTGTCAGCACTGGGCAGAGGAAAGATGTGAGCACTGGGCAGACAAAGTTGTTTGCTACATTTGTTACAAATATTGGATCGCCTGCTAATTGGGTTGCTTGCCACGGCGTGATTTTGAGTTTATGGTTGACTCATAACATCCCTTAGTTATATTCTCTGAGAACTTCCTGAGTGTGTCACACCTGTTAAAGATCCTGCATCATCAGTTTTAAAAGTAGGCCATTATGGACTTTGCAAAATCTATTTTCACATTATTTGTAGCTTAATTGTACAGCTAAAAATATCTTTCCCCATATACCTTTGGCTACATAATGAAGGAAGTAATAATCTCTAATGGGCTCTTGTTAAGTGGAACAAAGGGCATTGCGACTCACTGCATTTTTTCAGTTTATCCATGTTCATTATAGCCGTATGATCACTCTTTGTAAAAAGTGAAAATAAAATCAAGTTTAATGTTTCACCAGATAGGCTTTTATGAGATGTAATTACGGCTAAAGTCAGAATCATTGTTAACTAACATCTTAATCCGTTATTAAAGATCATTATTGTGCTTTCATTCTACTGCGATATTTACATAACTCATACGAGCAGTCATTGTCCCCATGCACTGCACCTCCTGCCCTCTCATGCTCACTTTGGCTGCCACTGTTGCTTTCCTTTTGTGTTGCCCTACCGCTCGCCGGCCTCCTGTAGGGACGGTCGTGTTTGCTGTCACCGCCCGAGATGCTGACTCTGGCCCCAATGGAGATCTCCGCTACTCGCTCAGCGGGTTGGGAGTGGCCGGCTTCTCCATGGACTCGCGGCGCGGCATGATCCGTGCCACGAAGGCCCTGCAGGGCCTGCGGGAGGAACTCACGCTGACAGTGCGCGTGTCTGACAATGGCGTGCCGCTGCGGACCGCTGTCACTACCGTCACCGTCCGCTTCCGCGATGCCGCCGAGTTCCCGCGCTTCGCGCCGGGGCCGCGGTCCTTCTTGTTTCGCGAGGATCAGCCCCCCGGGACGACCGTCGCAGTGGTGTCCGGCTCGAGCCGTCGAGCAGGGCCCATGTCCTACCATCTGGCCAGCGGAGGGAACCTCGGTGACGTGTTCTCCGTCGATCCACAGTCTGGGGAAGTGTCGATACACCGAGCTCTCAATCACGAGTTCCAGCACCATTACGAGCTGGTCGTGGAGGCCAGAGACTCTGGATTCCCACCGTTTTCTGCCTACCTCAAGCTGGAGGTGGACGTCATTGATATTAATGACAATGCGCCCGAGTTCTCCTCGTCGAGATTTTGGGCCAAGGTTCCAGAAAACATGCCCTCTAGGACCATCATTACGCTCACAGCAGTGGACAATGACTCTGGAATTAATGGGCAAGTTGATTATAGCATAATCGATGGAAATATCGGAAACGTGTTTCGCATTAACTCTAACTCTGGTGAGATTAGGTCTGTATCCGCGCTGGACCGGGAGAGTATGGCAAGCTATGAGCTCACTGTGAAGGCCACTGACAGAGGCTCCCCGACCCAGCACTGCATGGCGAAAGTGCTGATATCCGTCATCGATGAGAACGACAACTCGCCCCGCTTTACGCAAATCTTCAGTGCACGTGTACGCGAGGACGTAGCGGTCGGCTTTCCCGTGGTACGTGTGAGCACGCTGGATGCGGACGCTGGTCCCAATGCTATTATCACGTTCTCGCTGCTTGACCCAAGCCTCCCATTCTCCATCCACTCAAACACGGGAGAGATTACCGTCAGCCGGCGCCTGAACCGTGAGGACCGCTCCAGCTACGCTGTAAAAGTTCGCGCAAGCGACCCAGCCTGGACGGTCAGTACGGACGTCACCATCATCGTCGACGATGTAAACGATAATGCACCACGCTTCGGCCAGACGGCCTACTTCATCGAGTTCCCGGAGCCGTCCAAGGCTGAGGTCCTCGTCACTCGTGTCTCGGCTTCTGACGCAGATGATGGTGCCAATGGCCAAGTCTTTTTCTTCATGAGGTCACAAACAGAGAACTTTCGTGTAGGCCGGGATTCAGGAGAGATCTACAATGTTCGTCCACTGCTCTACAGAGACCTGGCAATTGGCAGCAGTGGGGCAAACCTCAACAAGTACAGCTTTGTAGTGACTGCAATGGACCGAGGCAGCCCTCCCCTCTCCAGTGATGCCACGGTAACGATCAACATTGTCATTCCAAACAAGAATGCCCCTCGGTTCCTCCTTGATCACTACTTCACGCCTATTGCCAGCACTGCCCGCATGGGGACAAGAATTCTTAACATGACCGCGGTCGACCCAGACAGAGACATCAATGGGCAGATCTCATACTCCGTCGTGGGAGGGAATGCTTCGCGCCGTTTCGACATGGATGCCGGTGGATTCCTTCACGTACACACCTCGCTTGCCGGTGACACAGGGTCCATCTTCGGGATCACTGTGGAGGCCAGGGACAAGGGTCGTCCACCGCTGTCCTCCCGGGCGACGGCAATCATCCGCGTGACGGAAGAAAACCAATACGCACCGCGCTTCACCCACCCACCCCTTGAGCTCAGCCTTCCAGAGAACCATCCAGCGGGCTCGTTGCTCACGCACGTCACTGCGACGGACATGGACGATGGCGTGAACGGCGCGATCGTGTACTCGATCGCAAATGGAGGCAGCAGCGACCTGTTCGACATTGATCGAGCGAGCGGCGACATCCTGCTTGTGGGCGAACTGGATTACGAAATGGAAAAGTTCTATGACCTCACCGTTTGTGCAGCAGACAGTGGCTGGAGAGCAAAAAGCGAGTGCAGCACAGTGAGCATCACAGTCACCGATGTGAATGACAACCCCCCGATGCTGAACGCTTCCGACTACTTCCCGGTTATTCCTGAAAATGCACCGAGCGGAACGACGGTTCTCGTGATGAATGCCATCGATGCTGACTCACCCAGTAATGCTGTGACAATGTATAGGCTGGATGATGGGGAAGCAGATTTATTTGTTCTCAATCAGAAAACAGGTATTCTCTCCACCCAGGGCTTTCTCGACTATGAGACAAAGCAGACATATGAACTGACAGTTCGCGCTTATAATTATCCAGACACATTTCACTACAGTACCGCACAGGTGCACGTGCAGATCACAGGTGTGAATGAGTATTTTCCAAGATTTGTGCAGCGGGAGTACAATTTTGTTGTGTCCGAATCCGCCCCGGTGGGTGCTTTGGTGGGCTCAGTATTTGCCATAGACCGAGATGCTGGGATCGACGGCATGGTCTTCTACATGCTGTTCGGTGAAAGCCGAAGAAAGGGCTTCGCCATCAATGAGAGGACAGGGGATATCATTGTCTCGTCCCAGCTGGATCGTGAAAAGGAAGCCTCGGCGATGCTGAGGGTTATCGCGAAAAACGCAGGGAGTATCCGCGGTTTTGACGTGGACGAGGTTCTCATAAATGTGGCCATCACTGACGCCAATGACCCGCCCGTGTTTTCATCAGCGCTGTATCACGGGCGCGTGAGTGAGGCTGCAAGCATTGGCACTCATGTCGTTGGTGTGAGCGCTCACGACTTTGACACGCCACCCAGCTGGAGGACGTTTTCCTTCCTGATCCACAGCGGGAATGCAGGACAAGCATTTGAGATCGATGTGCACACAGGCATTATCTCTGTGGCGTCTGCTCTGGACCGCGAGTCTGTGCCACTGTACAACCTCACTGTAGCCGCGGTGGATATGGGCGAACCTCCGGCAACTGGTAGCACAGTGGTCATCGTGGCGCTAGACGACATCAACGACAATGGGCCCTTCTTGTTGACCTCATTAGCCAAGGTCACGGAAAACCAGCCCGCAGGGATGACAGTTCTCAACTTGGAAGCAGGCGACCCAGATCTCCCACCTAATAAGGGGCCGTACACTTTCCAGCTCCTTGGCTCTGACCCAGCCTGGCGTGGCTACTTCAGTCTAAGTTCTAGTGGGCTGCTGAAGACAACGCGTCCAATTGACCGAGAACAGAAACCAGAATTTCACCTCCCAGTTGCGATCATCGATGGCGGTTCCCCAGCACTAACCTCGACGGTCACGCTTCACCTGTCCGTGCTCGACCAAAACGACAACCCGTCAGAGCCCCGCGACTTGCGCATACACGTTAATTACTTTGGCAGCCCCTTCCCTGGCGGGTTTATCGGCGATGTCCGACCCAGGGATCCTGACGTCTCTGACAGATTCAGCTGCGACTTGACGTCCGGCCCATCCAACGTCTTCAGCTTCCAGCCAAGCACCTGCCGTCTCATCTCGCAGCCACGCTCGGCCGAGGGACGCTTCGAGCTGAGTGTGCGCGGCAGCGATGGCAAGCATTCCCCGGCCACCACCACAGCTCGCGTCAACTTTGGCTCCTTCTCCAATGCCACGCTAGAGAGCAGCCTGCTGTTTCGGCTGTCAAGGCCCAAGATGCCCAAGGAGTTCATCGGGCAGTACCTACGGGATTTCGTGCAGGCATCGGACGCCCGCCTAGGAAGCCAAGCAGCAAGCGTGCAGCTGTTCGCTGCCTTCATTTATGGGAACGCCACTCACTTGCTGCTCTCAGGGCGGCACACGGGTGGAAGGTATCTGAGCTCTGACGCCCTGGCCGCCTTCTTCGCCTCCAACTTAGACGCCATCCAGCGACAGAGCGGCATCGTCGTGGACGCGGTGAACGTCGACCCCTGCATTGCACCATCGCCCTGCGCCAACGGCGGCCACTGCGCCAAGCGACTGGCCGTGGGTCCCACGACCACGGTGGTGGAGAGCACCTCGGTCATATTGGTGTCACACGAAGTCCTCGAGCCAGCGGTGTGCACCTGCACCGCAGGCTACACTGGGACGTGGTGCGAGGCCGACATTAACGAGTGCGTGTCGATGCCCTGTCGGCATGGCGGCTCCTGTCAGAATCTGCCAGGTGGCTTCACGTGCCGCTGCCTGCCAGGGTTTACCGGGATGGCTTGCGAGACGGATATGGATGAGTGCCAAGAGGGGCCGTGCCAGAATGGAGGCCTGTGCCACAATACACAGGGAGGCTTTGCCTGCGATTGTCCCGCGGGATTTTCGGGTAAAGCATTTGAACGTCATTGTTTTCAATTGAAACGTGTATGAACACGCTTTAGAAGTGTAAAAAATGTACAATTCAGTGCTTTTCATCACTACAATTAGTTTTCCTAACAATATGCTTGTTAGGTACACGAATGGTAATGCTTATAGAAATGTCTCGCATGTTAAGTGTATGATTCTGTCAACTCCCAGGTAAAGTCTGCGATGTGACGGTGGATAACTGTGCTTCATCTCCATGCTACAACAACGGCTCATGCGTGAATACAGCCATTGGATACTCCTGCCAATGCCCATTCGGTGAGTGACTGCTGTTGACGTGAGACGGACCAACGTAAGCTAACACCTTCGGTGTAACTCGCCGTTGCGCACCTGACATTTCTGCAAATTAAATTTGCGTGAAATCGTAGACTGTTGTGAGCTAAATTAGCAACTGCCTCGCAGGCGAAGAAACCCAAACATGCGAGAACGCGCTCCGGCTCTCGCTTTCCACGAGTCAGAGCGAGTCAGAGCACA
Organism: Mordacia mordax; assembly: GCA_036362905.1. Taxonomy (NCBI): domain Eukaryota; kingdom Metazoa; phylum Chordata; class Hyperoartia; order Petromyzontiformes; family Petromyzontidae; genus Mordacia; species Mordacia mordax. Next base: position 8,744,391 of record JAZEWT010000009.1, on the reverse strand, counting down.
AGGCATTGGCTGTGCCTCTCGGGTGAGGAAGGCGCATCGGCTCAGCCAAGTGCGCCCGCGTCTCCCTAGGCATGAGCGGAGCGCGCTGCGAGCTGACCAGCTACGGTTTCTCGGAGCTGTCATTCCTGGAGGTGCCGGCGCTCGACGCCCACAGCAACGTGCTCGCGGTAGAGTTCGCCACGACGCGTCAGCACGGCCTGCTGCTGCTCGCTCACGCCGCCCTCTCGCCTGGGAGCGCCGTCGCTCCCAACGATGAGTTCCTGGCTCTCGAGGTGCGCGACGGGCGCATGCGCTTCTCCTACAACTTGGGCCAGGGCGCCGTGCACATGGAGACCGTCCAGCCGGTGGCTGACGGAAATTTCCACACCGTCGTAGCCAAGCGCTTTGGAGCGGTGAGTCCTCCCCCTGAGCAACTCAGATCGGTGGGTAAATATATTGATGTGGGGGGGGGATGCGATTCCGTGGATTGTGGGGATAATGGGGGGGCGTGGAGGTAGGGAGAGGGGAGAAGGAGGGGGTGGGAGGGTGGAACGAGGAGGCGAAAGAGGAACTTGCAATCTTGTTTAAGACTTTGTTTTGAAACAGTGGAAACGTGGCATCCACCCCCATATTCACAAGCAGTATTTAACCTCAAGTAACATCAGTGTGAAACCGACCCTCCCTTCCCCTTTAGACTATTAATAATTATATATGTCCACACAGATACTTTTTTGACGATATAGGACATGTTTATATAGCAGGTGGCGCGCTTCATTAACTACGTACATTAGATCAGAGGATTATGGCTTACAGTAATACATTTGTGGTGGTCTTTGATTGACTGAGTGAAATAAATTGTACTCTTTTTAAAGTATAACATTTATTCCCGGCGATGGACTGGCGTCCCATCGTCGGTATATCCCTGCCTTGCGCCCT